>QANY01006903.1:502834-678320 GCA_003255025.1 Datisca glomerata | reverse complement strand
GTCTCTGAACAGTTTTCATTTTTATTAACTACGGGTCATTCACGAACAAATTCTATGGAACATAATTGATTTGAGAGCGGTGAGCACTAGTCGTAGATGTTGGCAAGTTTGTATGTGAAATGGTTAGTAAAGAAGCAAAAGAAATTGCCATTGTTGCTCTGTTGCTTGAGCTCAACTAAAAGGGGGGAGAGAGAGTGAGAAAGAGAGAGAGACCTTACCTTGGTGTTGTGTTGCACTGTTGTGAGTTGTCCGTAAAAATGGTGATTTGCGGCCGCGGGAAGGAGAGGGTTTCTTGAGGTGGCATTGTAGTGTAGGCGGCGACTTAGAGGGTTTCTTCAGGCGAGAGGGTTTCTTCAGGTGGTACTATATTCATTTGTTCGATAGAATTGAGATTGTTTGATATATATATATTTTTAATTTTCCAACAAGTACAGCCCGTTTACCCACCCATGATGAATCCATATGACTTAAAACTCACCTAAATAAACTAAGTGCAGCCCGTTTAGCCAACCCAAGATGAGTCCATCTGACCTAAAATTCACCTAATTAACTAAGAGGTAGGATTGGATCTGGATCGTGATCCTACACGATCCCATAATCTTTATCTGATCCGGTTAAAAAATGATTTGGATTGTTGATCTCTTATAAAGATCCGAGTCACGATTCTGACAACCGATATTGACAAGCAAGGTCTAGTCAGATGAGGCTCAAATGCTTTTAAAAAATCCTAAAGATTTGGACCAAACCCCTTCTTTCCGGATGAAAATGGGAGAAATGATGAGGCACCTGATTTTCACATCCGAAATTGTAACTTCGGAAAAGTGTGTATGCACTCTAGCGGCTCAATTTTTTTTTCAGGGGTGTGTGCAAAAAAATGTGAAATTGCAAAGGGTGAGAGTATAATTTAGCAATTGATAGTGAGTATATATTATAGTAAAAGTTTAATTAATAAATTTGATAAATGGACAACCTAAATCGGAAAATGACAACACAGTTTAATATATTTAATTTCAACGCAAAATTAATAAATGGTAATATAAATTTGTGTTAACAGACTTATATTTATCATAGACAAACCCTATGGTAAACTAGTTGTAGATTTTTTGTTTTGTTTTCCCGTGAACAAGTAGTGATGTACGGAACGTTATTGAACTCTAACCTTGAAATGAGACAAGTGTCTGTCAACCACTTCGATGGGGAAAATATGTAGTACAGTCATGTGCTCCATAATTTTATTCGTTAGATTAAAATATTAATGGTTAAAATATATTTTGATTTAAAAAAATATATAAAAAATAATTTTGTTTTATTTGTTTTTATGTTAAAAACATCGAGACCGTTCAAATTTGAATTAATGGAAGAATGTGAGGCGCATGTTACATTGTGACCGGTACATCTAATAATTTATCCTTGATATCAATTGTGAGAAATTCAACAAAAATGTTGTAGTTGCAGCACATCATAATTGATAAAGCATAATTTGTGTAAAGTGTAAAGATGAAGTAGATGTTTAACCTGATCCGTCCATGCAGATGTAGACGAACTAGATCAAGTTAAGAGAAGGCAAAAAAATATTTCCTTTTGTAATAGGTTAGATCTGTCTGTCTAGATCTAGACGAAGGACCAGATCTAAAAAAATTATCACTTCTTTCATTGTTTTAATAATAATAGATGGTTCATAGTTCGTTTGTTTGCATGAACACGAATTAAATTATGTTCGTCTTCTTTATTCTTTAAATAACTCATACTCAATTCATTCTCAAGTTCACTACGCTCTCTCGAATGAGTTTTATTATAGAAGTTTTTAACATACATCAAGAGAGAAATCTTTCATTCATTGATAAGTGAGTGCCTGAGACTAGATCGTGATAAAGCAAATGGGACGGAAATGAGTGGCATTAATCCTATTTTCTTTAGGTTTAATTTGTGATCCCCCACATTATATTCAACTTTGTTGTAACTTAGAGCTAGTGGAGTTTTATTGAACACCATTATCATCATCAATATCATATACACGTACGTATATCAAAGTGTATAAAAATATATTAATTATCATGTTACATCTCTGATTTTGGTTTACATATATACCGATACCTTTTTATAAAATGTACAAATTATGAGCTAAATAAATAAGTAAATAGAACAAACATATTATGAGGTGGAAGAATCTAATTATTTTCATCATTGTTGATTATACATATCACAAATTTCATATTACATCAATCAACGGCTGAGATCTGCACCCTTTCTAGCAGACCCCACCAATTATTACACTCCCCTTGATCAATATGAACACGTTATCCTGTCCCCCATCTTCTCCTTCCTGTCTTCTTCATTAACATCAAATACGATTTTTTGTCCGACATCAGTATTGATACCGTGTTGGCACCATAATATAACTCCACCGAATGGATAACTATTCTGTTCTATTGCTACTACTACAACATACAGCAGAGAGCAGGGACAATTTGATCCACTACGTGAGGGACCGCAGTAATTGAAAATATAAAAAGGAGATCGAAAATAACTTAAAAGGGAAAAAAATACCATGTGATGAATGATGATGATGACAATCAAGCGGATTCCTCGGGACGCTGACTGTGGTATTCATTTTCCTTTTGTACCCTCGATTGAATACCGTAATAACTGACGTACCACTTCGCGAATTTCCTCAGACCAGTGGCCAAGTCGGTGGTGGGCTCGTAGCCGAAGTCTCTGTTGGCCAAGCTGACGTTAGCATGCGTGAATGGCACGTCCCCATTTCTTGGCATCTTTATCACGCGCTTCTTCGCCTTCGTGTTCAACACTTTCTCTAATATCGACACTAGCCTCGCCACCGGTTCCGGCGATTTGTTCCCCAAATTGTAGACTCTGAGCTGGGCTGGGCCACGTTTTTTTCCGCCGCTTCCGGTGCTCTTCTCCGCCGTGTCCAGCGCTCCAAGACAACCTTTCACGATGTCATCAATGTAGGTAAAGTCACGCGCCACCTCCTTCCCGTCTTGCGTCTTGTACACGTCGATTGGCTTCCCTTGCAGTATGTCTTTCGTGAAGAAGAAGTACGCCATGTCGGGCCTTCCCCACGGCCCGTAAACGGTGAAGAATCTAAGCCCAGTGAGTGAAAGCCCGTAAATATGGTTATAAGTGTGCGCGATATCCTCGCCGGCTTTCTTGGTGGCGGCGTAGAGACTTGCCGGCCGGTCTGTCCGGTGCAATTCGGAGAAAGGGACGTCGGTGTTTAGGCCGTAGACGGAGCTGGAAGAAGCCCAGACGATTGCCGGCTGAGGATTGGAGGATTTGCAAACTTCTAGAAGATTCACAAAGCCCGCAATGTTGGAGCTGACGTAGGACTGAGGATTCTGCATGGCGTAACGAACTCCTGCCTGGGCAGCCAGGTGAAGCACGTGACTGAACGGAACGACGTCGAACAGCTTCGCCAGCAATGGCGCGTCGTTCAAATCTCCCTCCACAACGAACACTTGGTGCTTAAGCAGAAGCGCTTGTCGTGCACGCTTCAGGGAAGGATCGTAGTAATTGTTAAAGTTGTCAAGGCCAAGCACGCCATCGGCGCGCTTTTTAAGAGCTAGGGAACAGTGGGACCCAACGAATCCCGCCGCTCCCGTAACTAAAACGGACATACCGTTAGGCCGACGTGGGGTGGCGGAGTGGCGGACTTGTTTCTCCCATGCGGTACCACCGGGCCCGCTTCCGCCGTAGAACGTGGAGGAGAGGAAGTGTCGGTGAGTGTGGAGCGAGTGTGAATTGTTGTTACTCATGTCGGTGCCGAGTGGAGGGTAGTTTAGAGTGAAGAAAAAGATGAGAACAAGAGCGGCGAGGAGGGTGGCGCGGAAGAGGAGCTTGGAGGAGGCGTGGAGGAGATTGGTGGTGTTGACTCGGCGGAGGTAGCTGTTGTACCGTTCTAGCTTTATGGTTTTGCTTGTGTCTGGTGGAGACGCCATTGTTAAAAGAAAAATTCTGATAAATAACAATTGGACAAATGGATTTTGCTTTGTGTTGTAATTATGTGGGGAAGATGTAAGTATGGAATATAGATGGAGAATAACTAAGAATTTGTGAGGTTGAGGGCTCTGAAGTTGTGGATGTTTGCCAAGTTTAATATAAAGGAAATAGAGAGACCAGCACCTAGCAGTACTCATTATATAACTTTTTATTTTTTATCAAAATATGAATAAATTACTTTTTAATAGATGTAACGATGAATATTCACTATTTTAGGGTTATAAGAAATTTCTCATTAAAATTGATGTTATTCATATTTATAAACACATGTGATTCATCTTATGGTATGAGTGTAAGAGCTTTGCATTTTTATTTGAGTGTAAGAGATTTGCAATTCTGTTTGGTTTATCTTATGACGCGTTTACTTACAAATGAAACTGAATGAAGTTTGAAATTGATTTTCCTAAAAATCAGATGAAGAATGTAATAGCCAGGAATCTAAATCTAGAATAAGATTAATATATTTATTGACTGTTAGGAATTAGAATAAAAAATCAGAATTAAAACATATGACTTACTAAAATGTCTTTCAAGAAAAATGTGTTATTTTCTTTAAGTAGTTTGAGAGCATACTGAATTTTTCATAGTCCATCCCAAACGAATAAAAAATACAGAACCACACATGACCACATATTTATTAAGAATCTCATTAAATGCAATCAACGAAATCAATCATGATCAAAATTATGTAACCTACTCAAAATCAAAGTCTAAAATTATAATAAACAACTAGAATAATCATAAAAAGTGACCATATTGTATTAGATATTAACGTATTGAATACCATCATTAACGTTATAGGAAATGGGAAAATGCCAGCTAGATTGGTGGTATTCTATAGTAAAAACCCAGTCCATGTGATACATACGTGTTCACATGAGAAATCACTACTCTCAGTACAGTACTCATCAGTAACCAACCAACTTAACCTCTTTCTTTCCTTTCATCAACTCTTTTCCCCATACAGAAATATATACGATATTGCTCAATATCGTACTTATTTGTCCAATTAAAAGAAAATCATCTAGATTTTGGTCAACTAAATCAAAATCTACTGCTCTATCTCTCTATATATATGTTTAAAAAAATATAATTGATTATGAATGATCAAATATTTAATCTATTAACTATATTAATTCTATGTATAAAAAATGATGTGTGACATTAATTAATTTGAAGTGAAAGAGGGAATATTCAGGGGAGGTGTTATTTGCTTTAAGCCTAGATTTGAGTACTGTGGAATTAATTAGTTCCGTAGAAAATTAATTAATTTTATGAGCTTTGAAATTTGTAAATCACTGAGGTTTAGAGATATAATAAATGCTAAATAATCCATAATTTGTGTAGTGTATTTGTTGGATCACATAGAAGTTGGAAGCTTCTTAGAAAAAGAGTGAGCAGTAGTCGGTGGTCAAATTAATCAATTCTTTTATATATTCATTAATTTTCTCTCTTTTTTCGACTGAGATTTTTAACCCAAAAATTAATTGGATGGTGAAGGCCCTGAATTTAAGGTTTTTTTTAATATTGTTTAGTGTAATTTTTTTTTATGTTTGGAAAAATTGGAATTTTTTTCAAAGAATAGAATGAGTATGGTATACTGTTTTTCTTAATAAATTCTTGAATAATAGGGAATTTGTGAATGAAAATCATGGTTTTTATAACAGTTGGTTTTAACATTTTCAACAAATTTTTTACTAAAATTTAGTTGCCTCGTATAAACAAGTTTGATTTTGCTTCATATTTAAGAGATTCCGTGATTTTGGTGGAAGAAACAATGTTACTCTATCATTATTAAATCGACTGCAATTGTTTTTGTTGAAGATCTCATAAGAGAACCTTCTATTTCTATTAGATTCTGAACTAGATCAAAATCATTCTCAACCAGTAAATATAAGAAGTAATCAGACCAAGTCGACTTTAGATTTAAATTTAAAATAGTTTTAAGCAGAAGCATAGCGATAGAGTTTCTATTTAATTTATGTCATTTAGGTCAGAAGCATATCTACATCATTTTTTTTTATCAAAACTACATTACAAATTCTAAGAGAAGTGAGAGAATATGACTCAAACACACGACCTCTAAGGTATGAGTGTGTGAGGTTAACCAACTGCGTCAACCCAGTTTATTATACCTACGTCATGGAAATACTTTGATAATGTTCTTGGATTGAATTTTTTTACTAAAATATCGTTGCATCGTTGATTATTTTGTGTCCATGGTTAAAGAGGTTTAAGATTGGTGACTTGAGTAATATTTTAACTGGTAGTCAGATCAGATGATCTTTATAGTCAAATAGGAGGTTTGAAAATCCCTAATCCATCAATTTTGTAAAAAATAAAAGTTTAAATTTGAAAAATAAATTATCAAATCTTACTTCTTAGCCCCACCAGGAGCCAAAAAGAAAAGAAAAGAAAAATAAGGGGAATATTATGATATTGGGCAATAAAGGAAAAAAAAGAAGAAGAGAAAATGAAAGGGCAAATACTTGATAAAGAAGAAGATGATAAGAGCAGTAGAGGTCGCTTTCTTCTCAGGTTTTCAATGGATTCGCCTACTTGCCTTTGTTTCATTAAAGCTATCTCTCTCCCTTGTTCATTTGTTTGTTTTTGTTTTCTCAAGAATCTATCTCCCTGTTAAGCTTGAAGGAAAACAAAAAAAAAAGGGAAAAAAGATAAAAAAAAAAGACAAGAAAATTAAAGCTATTCCCCCAATAGCAGTAAAAAAATTTAGAACTAATATTCTTGGTAGAATATTATGCGGATAAGGATCATTTCCTGATCCATTAAACAAGAGACAGTTATGTTCTATTTGAGCTATCTGTTCGAAAAATAGACGACTCAGACAAACATAAATTATAGAGTAAAATATCTTTTAAAGTTTTACATGCAAAGATGACAAGTACATTTTTAGTACAGAACAATGAACAGTTATAACATTTTCCACGAGTTAGTTTATTATAGAAATAATAAAGATATTTTTATAATATTTTATTTCACTCATTATATAATATTAATTAAAGAGTTATATTTACATATACTATTTTTAAGGGCTATTTACCTATTATTTTCATACTAGGTCATTCTTGGCACATGCTCAAAGACAAAAGTGAAAAATTGATTACATGTGATCGAATTATTACATGTAATTAATAAATTTGAGTCGTGTAAATCTAAACTAATAACTTAGATCTATTAAATACCACCATCTTTAACACCCTAATAGGAGGTGATCACATTCTTATATATACAATGAATTGTCATATCTGCATTTAAACTATCTAGAATCCAAATTTTACTTTCTAGGATAAAAGAATAATTTCGAAATATAAGGTTGATATTTATGCAATTAATCATATTTTACGTAGTTTAATAAGATTTACTTTAAATCAGCATTTAAAGTAAGATAAATTGCGAGCATAAATATGGACGCACTACAGTCGGATTATTGTTATATATGCTTCCATTTTATTCTTATTATTTACTTTGATTTGGATCACTTTAATTACCCTTTCACACAGTTTCAAAAATATCATTTTTCATTGGATTCTTTTAAATGAAATGTGTGGTGACTCTTCAATGTTAGGATTTTTGTTGCACCCAAAATATATTTGTTGAACCCTTTCGACATATATGTTAAATTCTAAAATATTTATTAAACTCCATAACATATTAGTTGAACCCTTAACCACATTTATTGAATTATTTCAACATATTATTGAACTCTACAGCATCAATGCCGAGAAAACAACTTTTACATCAAAGAATTTTCTTGAAATGTGATAATAAGTGACTGGTAAAAACAAAAAAAAGTGCTACGAGTACACAACAAGTACAATAATACAGTAATATATGTGCTTCTGAATGTAAAAGAAAAATTATATGGAACCGAGCTGACACCGATACGTGACAGTCAGTGTTTCATCTTTGATATCGATACCAGACTTATACTTATAGAAACATGATACAATGTAAAATTCCAAGACAAATTAGCTTAGAAGTGTCATTTTCGGATTTACTGAGAAAAGCCAAGAAGGATAACATAGAGGAAGCTTCGTGTAGGGCACGCCCATTATATGTTGAGGTTCTCTCTCTCTATTTAAAGACATTTAACTTAAAAGATAGGTCTCTTCATCACATGGGNGGGGGGTTCGTTATACTTTATGTAACATCCACTTCTTAATTAGTGATTGATAAGGGTGTGTTGATATTGATATATATTTAAAGCCAAGCTTATATAGTTATATATAATTGTTTATTTTTTCATTGGACTAATACCTATTAACCAACTAATTCTTTGCTAAGTTTGATCATTATCCCTAATCTCTCTCTCTCTCTAAAGCTCTCAATTTGGACGCCAAAATATTTTACCACTCATAATTTTCAAATAAGTAATTGTGATTTTCTTTTTGTCCTCTTCAAACTAATTGATGTGTTGTATTTTTTTGTTAAGTGATATAGTGTTTGCTATTTTTTTACAAAATGATACAAAGGAACAAAAGTTTAGGTGACTCGAATCTATTGTAATAAATATGAGTGGGAAGGTGTTTAACCACATGTGTTAACCGCTTTTAAAAATGACTAATTTAACGATTAAGTAATTGATCAAATTTTAAATGATCAAGTGATGTGACAATCATTCATAGTTTAATTAGTCAAATTATTTTAATGAGTCATAAAATAATAGCTAATAAATCATTTTCACATCTATTGATCACTTAAAACTTGATTAATTACTTGATCATTCTAGAATTATTCTTAAAAAAAACCAAATCAGACCGAATTTAAGGAGAAAAAGAAAAACAGAATATATTTTTTATATTCAAAATTCGAGTTTAGCTATTGTGAACGATTAAAATGAGTAGAAATCTCCAAGGACAAAGTCCTCTTCCTAGCTCTATAGCATATCTTTGCTTGTTTTGGTTCATGTGATAGGTAGGGAGCTACTCTTGTTTATTTGTTCGTTTTCTTCCTAATATTTTGTATTAACCTTGGATTGTGACTATATGTTTCTTCATATACTGGTTCACAAGAATCGTCAATGAAATAAGTGAAGATAAGAGTCAAAATATGTCGTCGATCAGGAGATATTTATTTATAAATTTCTTTTAAATTATTAATAAACCCCTGAGTGCACTTATGTATGTTTACAATATAATATAATTAAGAGTAATGCTATGTAACATCGTCGTGCTTAGTATCATTAAATGTGATAAATACTTCTTTGACTAATCATCAATATATGTTTTTAGTTTAGAGTTTATTTTTTCGTTTACATATTCATTTATTACGTCTAAGATATTAAATCATGTGTAATATCAATTTATAACAGTGTTGAACACTTAGTGCTATGTAACAATTTTTTTATTTATTAAAATCTTATTATATCGCTAGGAATCCTTCCGAGATTATAGCAAAACTTGAAAAAGGAGGGAAATTACGTAACATTTTTGTTCCTTTGTTTTGTTTTCTGTGAGAAAAATGGCAAGTGAGATGCTAATATAGCCAAATCACTCGCTATCAAATATTGTCGGCAGGATAATGCCAATAAAGAGCTTCCTATATCATTTTCCTTCATGAATAGTAACACTACAAGAAAATAGGTACTTACCAAATTTTGTAATGAAATGTGGAAACTAATTTGATATTCAACTTTTTTTACAATTAAAAATAAAAATTCTAGGAAATCGAATTTAGGGGTTATTCGAACCCCCAACTACTCACCATCGTTTGGATATTTGTTGGGGTTTAATTATTTGTGGACAATTTTTATCAGATAATATTCTAATATTCTTCATCAAATTATTTTTTCGTGGACCTCTATAGATATTATTTTGACAAATTAACTAAAAAAAATATTTTCAGTCTTTTGAGAGAAAAAGTTTGTGCAAATAAATAGAAAGACCAACAATACAAATGGAACAATGCCGTATAACATATTCCCGATTTCACGTCTCAAAAGAAAGTTAATTAAACAAACAACACATTGATAATTTATCTTTAAAGATGACCTATCGAACATAAGTCTGTAGACACTTAGGCTCTGTTTGGGAACCACTTTTTAAAAAGTTTTCTGCTTTCTAAAAACAAAAATCGAATATAAAACTTTTTAAAAAGTTTTGAGAGGCAAATCTACTTTCACGGTAAGGCAACTAGCTGATCCCTCATGGACTTGGAGAAAACTTCTCAAATTGGGACAAAAGTGTAAGGATGTTTGTGGATTGAAAGTGGATAATGGTAGCACTATTTTTCTCTTCCATGATCCATGGAATCCGGGTGGCATTTATTTGAGAAAGGTGGCAATGACATGGTGTCTAGCTCGGGTCTCTCCTCTACTGCTTCACTCTCTATCTTGATTAGGGATGGAAGATGGCATTGGCCTAACCCTTCGATTGCTGCCTGTTTTATTCATTGGCGCTTTGATATTGTTGCTTTGTCTCTTTATTCTAGTGATTCGTGGATGTGGAACCTGTCTCCTAATGGCATATTCTCTTTTAGTAATACTTATAAATCCTGGTGTACTGGTAAATCAGTGTAGTGTTGGACTGAATTAGCATGGTTTCCGGGCAATATTTTGAAGTGTGGCTTTGTTACTTAGCTGGCCTCTCTAAACAGACTATCCACGAAGGATCGTGTGCATGCATGAAAACCTAGTGTGAATACTGCTTATGTTTTTTGTGCAGGGGGTACTGAAACTGTGGATCATCTTTTTCTTACTACTCCAGTAACTTAGCCGCTGCTTTTCTCTTTGTTGATAAAATGTAATACCCTGCCCTTTATGGGATTCTTTGCTGCATTGGCTGTTACGTTTGAGCAAATCCAACGTCTATCATAGTTTGAGTTCTAAGCTTGTTTTTTCGAGTTTTGTTTATTGTGTCTGGTTTGAGAGAAATAAAAGGGTGTTTACTGGTAAAATTATGGATATGACTATTCTCTCTAGGAAAATATCTAATATGGTCTAGATTATCTTTCCTTAATAGAGTTAGAAATCATCACATTGATGATTCACTCATACTTTGGTTGTAGGGTCTTTTATTAGGTGGGTTTTTATAAAAATAGACCCTTACACTAACTATTTCATAGAATTAGACCCTTACATTAATTTTTACTTCTATGACCATGGCCTACTTTCAATTCAAAATCAGCTTGTGAAGTTACCAAAAAACTCCTTCACGAATTCCAAATGACGGCTTGAAACAAAAAGTGATGAATACACGGATGCTCACCTTTTCGTGTACCTCACTTGCATTACTCTCATTTCTCTCTCTCTCTCTCTAAGTTGCAACATCACTCTCTCATTAAATCCTTGAGTCTTCGTCTCCCACAACAAGAAAAATAACAAGGTAAGTTTTGGGGTTCCTGAGTTTTTGTTCTGGGTTTCTAAAGTATTTTTTCTGAGTTTCTGAGGGGTTTTGTTTTCTGGATTTCTGTGTTTCTATTTTTTGTGGATGTCTGAATCACAATAAGGTTGTTTTTTTCTTCTACTATTTATTTTCTGGATTTTTGAGTATTTTCTCTCTCCTGGATTTCTAAGTATTTTTTTTTCTGGGTTTCTGAGATTCTAGTCCTGGTGTAGGTTACATGAGGACTACACTAGAGTCGTGTAAGCCTCGTGTATGCTACACGAGGACTACACTAGGGTCGTGTAAGTCTCGTGTAGGCTACACGAGGACTACACGAGGGTCGTGTAAGCCTCATTTAGGCTACACGAGGGTCGTGTAAGCCTCGTGTAGGCTACATGAGGACTACACGAGGTTCATGTAAATCTCGTGTAAGCTACATGAGGACTACACGAGGTTCGTGTAAGCCTCGCGTATGCTACATGAGGAATACACGAGGGTCATGTCGTGTACCCCTCGTGTAGGCTATATGAGGGTTGTGTAAAGCTCGTGTAGTCTACATAAGGGCTACATAAGGGTCATGTAAGCCTCATGTAGGCTACGTGGGGGCACACGATGGTCATGTAAGCCTCATGTAGGCTATATGAGGAATACACGAGGGTCATGTGCCCCTCGTTTAGGCTACACAAGGACTACACGAGGGTCGTGTAAACCTCGTGTAGTCTACACGATGACTACATGGGCATCGTGTACATTTTCTGATCTTATGTTTGCCTTGAATATTCTACATGTTATGTCTTCATCAAAGATGCAACTAAGGTACGTCCATGACGTTAACACAATTCCAAAGGAAAGGGTCAAAGCAAAGTGCAATACTCATTGCATAGAGGTTATCAAGACCAAGCTGATAACTCCTCAACTCTACCTATTTAGGGAGACATGCATTGGCCATCTCCTTAATCTCCCAGCCCTGAAGTTTTCAGCAACTGTCTACCACTAGGTGGTAGCCAGGGAGGTCGATATGTCAACGACACTCCATCTAAGGAAAAAATCTAGTTTCTTATCAATGAGGAACCACTGTGCTTCTCCAAGAAGGAGTTCTCGTTACTGACCGGACTAAAGTTCGGTAAAGCCTAGGATGAGCTCAAGACCTGTGGCCCCAACAGACTCTATGATCTGTACTTTCCCAAAGCCTAATCAATAACCATGGCTGAGTTGGAGGAGAAGTTTAAAAACTCTGAATATAAGTAAGATTCTGATGGGTCGAGATGGTTTTGATTTATTTGCTAGAGTATTTTCTATTGAGGAAAGAGAACCGTACCCGAATTGAGAAGAGATGGTTAGTTTTGGTTGACGACCTTGAAGCGTTCAACCAATATCCGTGGGGACAGCTCTCGTTCTCCAAAACAATAAATCACTATTAGCTGGGAAGAATACAAATGATATTTTTGGTGATATTAAAGATCAAGTAAAAAAACAAAAAAAAACACAGAAATCCCTCGCTGTTGTTCATGGGTACTTACTCAATGGATATCCATTTGCCTTCCAGCTATCATTCATTTAATTCTATGTAGTGATGTATTGAATACTGAATTACTCTCTTTTGCTTAAATAAGCATGGGTATTTGAAACTAGCCCCTTGGTGGGTAGTTTGGATGGTAACCATGTTTCGACCAAGGTGGCAAGGATTCTCAAGTGGTGTCCGACCGCGATAGTACCGGTTGAGAATCTTGAAAAAGAAATTTTTTCGAAGGAGAATGTATGTTGGTGAATTATGTTGGCAAGTTAATTCATATTACTTTCACATATACTAATTTATATTTCTTGCATTTTTAGTCGACAATTCTTTCCTTGGTCCCTACTGAGGAGGAAGAAGAAAAAAGCTTATGGAGATCAGTAGTTGGAGAGAAGGTATGTTCAAAATTATTTGAACACGAGACTCGTGTAGTCACCGTGTAGTCTACACGATGACTACACGAGGATGTGTAACTATCAGGTAGTCTACATAACGACTACACGAGGTTCATGTAACCATCGTGTAGTCTACACGATGACTACATGAGCTCTGTGTAACCATCATATAGTCTACACGATGACTACACGAGATCCGTGTAACAATTGTGTAGTCTATACGATGACTACACGAGGTCCGTGTAACAATCGTGTAGTCTATACGATGACTACAAGAGGTTCGTGTAACTGATCTGTAGTCATATTTTTCTGTTTTATCTGCTTAATATTAAATGTTTTAGAGGAAGAAGAGCAAGTGGTCCGAAGAGGCCATTGGAAAAACAGAGGAGAAGAAGGTTGTGTTCAAGAAGTTCAGTGGACATGAAGATTGGATGAGGAAATGCCTGATTGGAATTGACCAAAAAATCACTTCAATGGATAAGCAGATTATGTCCATGCAATCAGACATTTCCTTTGCAATTTTCTAAATTAAAATTTTGATGGATCATATGGTAAGAGAAAATAGAAAAAGAAGAAAAAACAGAAGAAAAAACAGAAGAAGAAGAAGAAGAAGAAGAAGAAGAACAAGAAGAAGAAGAAGAAGAAGAAGAAGAAGAAGAAGAAGAAGAAGAAGAACAAGAAGAAGAAGAAGAACAAGAACAAGAAGAACAAGAAGAACAAGAAGAACAAGAAGAAGAAGAAGAACAAGAAGAACAAGAGAACAAGAAGAAGAAGAAGAACAAGAAGAACAAGAAGAACAAGAAGAACAAGAAGAACAAGAAGAAGAAGAACAAGAAGAACAAGAAGAAGAAGAAGAAGAAGAAGAACAAGAATAAGAAGAACAAGAAGAAGAAGAAGAAGAACAAGAAGAACAAGAAGAAGAAGAAGAAGAAGAAGAGCAAGAAGAAGAAGAAGAAGAAGAAGAACAACAACAACAACAACAACAACAACAAAAGGTTGTATCGATAATATATGTATTGATGGATTCGGTTCAATCAACGGAGTAGTCTAACGATGGAGAAGAAGAAGAGCTCCTTTGCCTTGGTGAACTTGGTAAGAGGAAGATAAAAAAATCTCGGGTCCTAGAGTCACCTAGTTGGGAAATCAAAAAGGTTGAAAAAAAGAAGCAACGCGGAAAAAAGTTGATGAGAATATCATTGCCAAAACGGACTTCAAACCTTTTTAAGCATATGGTGATGTATCTTCTGAGGATGAAACCGTTTTAATGCCTGGTTCACCTCTCCAAGGGTAAAGTAAAATCTATAATTTCATGTACATTTCTTTTTCTCATGATGGCTACACTGACCTCGTGTAATCTTCATTTAGTATACATGATGGTTACACTGACATCATGTGGACATCGTGTATACTACATGATGGTTACACTGAACTCGTGTATCCATCATGTATACTACACGATGCTTACACTGATCTCATGTAGCCATCGTGTAGTATACACGATAGTTACACTGATCTCGTGTAACCATTGTGTATCCATCGTATAGTATACACGATGGCTACACTGACCTCGTATAGTCATCGTGTAGTATTCATGATGGTTACACTGACATCGTGTAGCCATCATGTATACTACATGATGGTTACACTGACCTCGTGTAGCCATCGTATAGTATACACGATTGTTACACTAACATCGTGTAACCACCGTATAATATACACGATGGTTACATTGACATCGTGTAACCACCGTGCAGTAAACTAATCGTGTATCTAAACTTGATCTATAGTTATGTTGTACAGAAATGAGAAAGTAGATTTTGAATTTTGCACCGTTGACCTTACCTGGTTAAAAATGTAGTCTCTTCACCTTATCAATGGCTTGAACCAGATGTAAAAAATTATTTATAATCTTTTTTAATGTGGTATTTAAAATCATTATAAATATTTTAACTAATCTTTATTACATTGCAACATATCGATGCATACCTGAAGCTCATGAGGAGGGATTTTCAAGAATACAACCCTTATATCACAATCAGTGTTGATGATTTGATTCTGCAAGTAAGTAACATTTTTTTTGAACTTAATGAACTGCACATCATAGTCTACACGAGTCCTTCACGGGCGTCGTGTAGACCTCGTGTTTTTAACACGAGGACTTCACAGACCTCGTGTTTTTAACACGAGGCCTTCACAGACCTCGTGTAGACTACATGATGCCTTCACGGGCCTCGTGTAGACTTCGTGTAGTCTACATGTTGCCTTCACGGGTCTCGTGTAGACTTCGTGTAGTCTACATGTGACCTTCACGAGCGTCGTGTAGTCTTCATGACCATTTTTTATTGACATTGAGGAATTAAATTTTTTCCTGTGACATTATAAGAGAACCTGTTTGCCCGAATGATAGAGTTTGAGCAAGATCCCGCGGGCTGAGAATTTGACGTTGATGACCAGATCCAGTATCTGGTCCTCGACTTGCAGATGAATTTTGAAAGGAGCTGGGAACAGTCGGATAAGGTTATCTTTCCAATGAATGTGAACCGCAGTCATTGGATTGCAGCTGAGTTTGATTTGATTGGCCAGAGTATTCGTATTTATAACTCCATGAACACACCATATCAATACTTCTTGTACACAATAAGAGAATGGGTAAGTGAAATATAGGTTTTCTGAAAGTCCACTTAAAATTTCATACATATTATTCAATTGTATTTTTTCATTTCATGTGTTTTGTAGGTTCGATTATGAGGTATTTACCCTTAAGTTTGTCGAAGCCCTCACATATGAGAAGAACCTCCAAGAAATAACTCAACAACAAATGTCAGAATATCGAAGACGAATTGTAATTGAGTTATTTGCACGTGACAATGTTGTACCGAAATAATATGGATATCTTTTATGAATTTTTATTCTATTAAATTATGAATTATGGATTATGAGTTTTTTTTGTTACTATATGTTTAGTGTAGGCTTCATGTAACCTACACGAAGACTTCACGGGCATCGTGTAGGCTTCATGTAGCTTACACGAAGACTTCACAGGTATCGTGTAGACTATCTGATGACTTCACGGACATCGATCGTGTAGTCTTCCTGTAGACTACACGTTGACTTCACGGGCATCGTGTAGACTACACGAGAACTTCACGGGAATCGTGTAGGATTCATGTAGGTTACACGATGTCTTCGCGGGCATCGTGTAGACTACACGATGACTTCATGGGCATCGTGTAGTCTTCATATAGCCTACACGATGACTTCACGTGAATCGTGTAGGATTCATGTAGGTTAATTAAACTTTATGACATTATTCAATAACAAACACAAGTAAATTTTTATATTTAAGTGGCTTGGTCATACCGATGACTTCACGGGCATCGTGTAGACTACATGATGACTTCACGGGAATCGTGTAGGATTCATGTAGGCTAATTAAACTTTATGATATTATTAAATAACAAACACAAGTATATTTTTATATTAATATTTAATTTAAGTCTACAAAGGTCATTATTTATATTTAAGTGGGTTGGTCATCCCGTTCAGATAGAGGAATTGAATTTCTGCACGTTCGTCGATTGTGGCCAATTTGCCCACAACGTTTGCACTTCCTTCTCACTAATTCCTCACCTCTAGATGGAATTCTCTTTATCCTAGATCTGCCACTTTGCCGCCTCGTTATAGGTGGCAATACCACCTTTTCATGAACCTCCTGGCTGATGACCCAATCTGCTTGATCCACGAGAGGATGTATTGTTTCCGCATACGCAACAATTAGAGCCTTATTCTTATAGAACCTTGAACACATATTGTATGTAGAATTGCGCTACCGACATGTAGCCAATGCATGCATGCATGAAATTTGATTAAGATCAAATTCTCTGCACATACAAAGTCTTAAGATGCAAGTTTACCAGTGCTTCCCTAACCCCACCCGCAACATAAAACTTGTGGATGTTGGGAGGAAACAATGATAGTGTACGTGATGCAAGATGCTTCTTATTAAGCTTAGTCTCAACCCAATCTGTCATCTGCGAGGTGATTTGACAGGCAGCCGTCTGTCATTCATAGAATCACTGTTGTAACATATCACAGATATGTTCTATAAAGCATGTAATGGGAAGCTTTCTAGCATTTTTCAAAATCTCATTCAAACATTCTGTGATATTTATAGCCATTATATTGTATCGTCTTCCATCAAAATGGGAATGTGCCCACCTCTCAACTCCCCCCACCGACATGTATTGTGAGATATCTAGAAATGCATCTGTAAAATGAGTCATCAGTCGATCAAATTCTGATTGACGGTATATCTTTGCTTCTATAAAAAATAATGCGACCACATATTCCTTTTTATAAATTGATTAGATATTTTGGCACATATGGAATATGCAAGCTTTATGAAGCGCATTGGGAAAGACAACATGTACATCATTTCGTATACTTGTATGCCTGTCGGATATAAACACCAAGTCTTTCGGATCATCGATTACATCGTGAAGTTTATGGAAGAACATTCTCATGAATCATTTTTAATATTGTTGTACTAAAATCAATACAGTACATAGTGTACATGATGCGTACATGGGATCCGTGTAACCATGGTGTAGACTACACCAGGTTCGTGTAACCATTGTGTAAACTACATGATGACTACGTGAGGTCCGTGTAATCATCATGTAGACTAGACAATGACTACACGAGGTCCATGTAACCATCGTGTAGACTACACAAGGCTTGTGTAGTACTCGTGTAGACATTATGATGGCAAAATAAAAAATAAGTACTTGGATTTTTTTATTCTTACATATGACAATATGCTGGAAACATCCTATAGTTGTCTTCAGAAGACCCTCGAACTAATTCCAATGATATTTCCTAGCTCTCCATGCCTTATCGTAACCTATGTTGACACTGAAATCAAGCCGAACATCTTCAATTATGTCTTTTGGCATATATATACGTCTGACAGTCTTGTATTTGGATTGTATAGAATGACTAATTAATGAATATGTAGCCTGATGGTGTTCATGTCTCAATACTTTAAATGTCCATGTATGTGTATTGATGAACTTTGTGACTTTGAAGTATGGACAATTTTTCAATTTTGGCCCATAACCTCCATTGGCATGTTTTCTCAACACATACAAGTAATAATATTAACTATTTTGACTTGTAGATCCGAAACTCAAAATTTCTACGGATGACCGTCATACGAGCAACCTCAAGCAGCTTGACTTTATCACTGTACAAATCATCCATATTTATTGTGTCTAATACAAGCTGATTCAAATTAGATCGTTGCTCACTGGACCCAAGACGTTGTTCATTCATATCAGGATGTGATTGTAATGGACAAGTGGTCTTGGGCTCAAGACCAGTATTCAAGTCTGAAATTGTTGTATGACCGTCTCCATTGATGGCTTCATTATGGTCATCTCCATGGATTGCATCATCATACGCCCCCTGATCAAAATTATCATCATCATCTCTATCAACATCAACATCTTCATTCTCGAAAACATTATAATCATCATGACAAAAAAATCATTATCATGATAGTTCCTTTCAAAATGATCAACACTCTCAAAGCGATGAATGTTTTCATGTAAAGGTTGTCGTGACATTTGTGTTTCAAGAACCCAACTTTGACAAAACCCTGTAGTTTCAGGAACCTGAGGTTGTTGTGACATTGTGGTTTGAGGAACCGAGTTTTGAGATGGAAAAAATTTAGGCTTGATACTTACAAATAGTGGGCTTCTGAGTGATTCTGATCCACTCTCCTTAACAAAAAACTATAAATCTCTATCCTTTAAAATTTCAGCAAGAGGGCAATGGACATGACTTCTATAAAAAAAATTGATAGACATATCATACTTTGAAGGGTCTATTTGTAGTTCTTCATGCAATATACCCAATAGCTTATGGTAAGTGCAGTTAGTATATGCCTCCAATAATTTGGTCTTCTCTCCACTAAAACACCATGTTGTATCATTTTTCACCTAATCTCCATCATAGATTACAAAAATTTGAACTTTAGACATATCTGTATAGATCAATGAAGGAAGTCAGTACAAGAGGAATACATAATGAAATGGAATATTACACGATAATCTTGTAGCTATCGTGTAGTGTACACGAGGCATTCACCAGCATCGTGTAGACCTCGTGTACTGTAATAAGCCCTACACGATGATTGTGGTGTGTAATCGTGTAGTATACATGAGGGAACTACACGATGACTGTGTAGTGTAATTGTGTAATATACACGAGGAGTACACAATGATCGTGTAGTGTACATGGGGACTACACGAGGATCGTGTAGTGTAATCATATACTGTACACGAGGAGTACACGATCATCATGTGATCATCCTGTACACCACACGATGACACTACACGATGATCATGTAGTCCTCGCATAGTTTAATAGATGCTACAAGATGCTCGTGAACTACTGAAGAAGTTTCTGATGCACTATACGATGATCGTGTAGTGTACACAAAGTTTACATAAGACCCGTGTACCCTGCGTGTAGTCTACACGAGGCTCATGTAGTACTCGTGTAGACATCATTTTACATTACACCATCATCTTGTAGTAATCTTGTACAATAAATGAACTTCAAACAACGGGCCAGAAAAAAAAAATATTTCCAGTAAAGTCATGAAAATTTCTAGAAAGAAGAAAATAAAACTTATACATGTTTCAGAGAGAAGAACTAGCAATCCTTTGCTGTTGCAGGAAGAAGGAAGAAGCCGAAGAGGAAAACGAAGAAGAAGTAAAAAAAATGAAAAATGAAGATGGAGAAATGTGGTGGGTAGGGAGGTTTTGAGTGTTAAGTGAGTAGACCATAACATATGATTGGACAACTTGTCAAAAGCGCAATGAGGGAAACAAGTGAAAAAGTGAAGGAAAAGTAGGTCAGGGGCGAGGGTAAGTAAAAATTAGTGTAAGGGTCCATTTCTGCAAAATGGTTAGTTTAGGGCTCTACTTTAGCAAAAAACCCTTTATTAGGTTTCGCTTTATTTGTTCTCTTGTCCTAGGGTATGCCCCTTATATTTGTGTAAATTTATTGGTTAATATATGTTGAAGCTCACTGTATTGAGGTTGATATTCCATGCACGTGTCTTCGTAAGTGTGCATGGTACACTGCATCGAATGCTACTTATTCAAAGAACCAGTCACTGAAGGACACACAATCTAAGCAATGCACTTGCCCGCGTGGATGCCACATCAGCGACTCATCTTCCACCATCAAGCACACACTGCTCGAGCCTGTCAAAAATAGAAAATTATAAGGGCAATGATTGGCTAGCTTACAATCCAACTTAGCCAATCATTGCACAAAGAAAATCTTCTTATTCTTTGCATCTTTTGTCATCTTGTATAACAATAAAGATGCTATTTCTTCTTTCTTTTTTAGCTCAGCCCTTTAATGGCTGTCGTGTGTAATATATATAAACTATTTTTCTTCTTCTTACAACACATAAAAAACGGAGGCATTTTCTCTACCATTGTTCATCTTTTATCTCATCTAAGTTGTTATCAGAGCCATCTCCCAGTCTGCAATGGCTTCCGCAAATGAAGATACATCATGAGCTTCAACTAGAGCTGAAAATCATGCCAATGAAAAAACTAATGTTCAAATTAATCTTCCCCAAAATTCCACTACCAACCCCTTTGTTAACCCTGTGGCTAATACCCCTATGTCTTTGCCCAGTATGCTTCCAAACAACATGCTCTCTTTCTTAATTCATTTACACAGAGCAAACTATGTATTATGGAAATCTCAGATTCTCTCTATTGTAAAGGCCTATGATTTAGAGCCTTTTCTTCTTGGCTCTATTCCCATGCCTGATGAATTCATCAGAAATCCTCACATTGGTGATGACACTGTTGTTGAAGCTCCCTTCATTTTGAATCCATATTATATCAGCATCTACTATCTTGATTACTTTTGTCAACCAATGAATGTTTCGGCACGTGGTTCGTTGCCTCACTTCTCATGAAGTCTGGAGATCACTGGAACAGATATTCACCACCCAATCCAAAGCAAGAACACTCCAGCTCAGGTTCCAACTGTAAACTGTCAAAGAAGGAGCCCTCAGTACTAATGAATATGTCTTGAAAATGAAAAATATAGCTGACAATCATTTGCCACTGGACAATTGATATATGATGATGATATTACTCTTATATATCCTGAGGGGATTGGGTAGTGAGTATGATCTAGTGGTGGTGAATCTCACCTCTAAGAATGAGTCTATATCTATGCAATAAGCTCAATTCCTTCTGTAAAGCCATGAAATGTGACTTGAACATCTCAATAGTTCTGGAAACATTGATATTCATAACCCCTCAGCTCATGTTACTAATCTGTCCAAACATTTTACCAGAAACTCATATCCAAACTAGTCCACTTACTCACCTCAAAAATCCAACAAAGGAAATTTTAGAGGAAGAGCTAGAGACATGGGTAGAAATAACCCATGTGGTAAATATGTCGTAAGTTAGGGCATTATGCATCGACCTGTTACTGTAGATTCAATCATGATTTTCAGCCCACTGACATTCAAGGATCTCAATCACATCATCCCAATTCTAGCTTTGGCAATCTGAGTTCTCCTCAAAGAAGCCATGCTGCATATGTTTCTTCCTCATCTTCAGTTGATGATGCCTCTTTGTATATGGACAGTGCAACCATCACTCATATCACTCCTGACATTGGCAACTTGTCTCTAAAGACAGATTACCAGGGCAAAGGTAAACTCCAAGTTGGTAATGGTGAGTTTCTCAATATAACATATGTTGGTAAGTCAGTCATTCACACTGCCAACAAATTTAATTCTTTAATTCTTGATCAAATATTGTGTATGCCCTCTGCCACCAAGAACTTAATCAGTGTTTCACAACTAACTCTTGACAATCTTATAATTTTTGAATTTGACTCATATTTCTGTTTGTGAAGGACAAGAGTACGAAGGAGGTCCTTTTGTGGAGTGTCCTTAAGAATGGCTTGTACCAGTTCCCTATCACTCATTTTAGTCATGCAAAGGATCTCAAGCATTAACCATTTTCTTGTTTTCTGTCTGTCTTAAATTCTATTTTCAATTCCAAGAATTGTGCCGACTTGTGGCATAGGTCATTCCTCTCCCCAAGTTTTAGGTCATGTTTCAAGAATTGTAAAACTGTCTCATCTTAATGGAACTAAGTTTGATTTCTGTGACTTTTGTTCTCTTGGCAAAAATCATCAATCCATTGTTGTCTCATCACAAACTGTCGCTAAACATCCTTTTGATGTTTGGGGACCTTCCCCTCATCTCTCCCCTAATGGTTTTAGATACTACCTAAGTCTCTTAGATGATTTTACACATTTCACTTAGGATCTTTCTCTTAAGACTTAAATCTGATAATGTCCCTGTTTTTGAACAATTTCACAGTTACATCACAAGACAATTCACCTTTAAGCTCAAATGTCTTCATACAGACTAGGGAGGAGATTTTAGAAAGCTTATCCCTATATTATCTAAGCTTGGTGTAGTATTTAGACACCCTTGCCCCCATACCCATCAAAAAATGGAAAAATTGAGGGAAAGCATCAGGCATAGTTGAGAAAAGGCTTTCCATGCTTGCACATGCCTCCCCGCCTATTTCGTTCTAGTAGGAAGCCTTTCACACTACCACATTTCTAATCAACCTACTTTTTACTCATGTTCTTAATCATTTAACTCTTTTTGAGAAATTGTTCAACAAACAGCCTGATTACTCCTCTCTTAAGTTATTTAGATGTGCATGTTTTCCCTTTCTCAGACCTTACAACTCACACAAGTTTGCACTTCATTCCAAGAAATGTATTTTCATAGGTTACAGTCAATCTCATAAAGGATACAACTATCTTGACCCTTTAACATGTAGAGTATATATATGTAGGAGTGTCACCTTCAATGAAACTGACTTCCCTTATCTAGAACTCACTTCTAATTGTAATGTTTCTCACTCCTACACCTGTCTATTCTGCTACTTTACTTATGCAGGCTCCCAATGGTGCAACTGGTACAACTGTTCTTCCCACACCTACAACAGGCCTTACTTCAGCTTGTCCTTCATCAAATGCCTCTCCCAGAGTCACTTCTTCAGGTATAACTCCTCATTCATCTAGCCCACTTATTCTTTTCCCACACATATTGTTCCTTTTCCCCCCTCAACTTCCCCCACTTCCCCACCTGCTGTCATTACTGTATCCTCACCTTCAATTTCACATGCATCTGCACCACTACCGACTCACCATATGATTACTAGATCTAAAACATGATCTTTAAAACCAAGGTTGTTTACCTTTACCTTGAGTCATTCTTTAGAACTAGGTTCCTTGGTTAAGGCTCTGCAAAATCCTCACTGGAAAGCTTCTATGATAGCTGAATATGTTGTTGTCATGCACAATAACACTTGGTCCTTGGTTCCTGCCACTCCATAAATAAAAATTGTCAAAACATGTGGATTTACAAAGTCAAATACACTCTGGATGGACTGTTAACACGTCTAAAGCACGTTTGGTTTCTAAGGGCATTCAACAAACACCAGGCATAGAATTTTTGACATTTTCAGTCCTGTTGTGAAGCCTTGCACAATCAGACTTGTCATAACTCTTGCTGTCACCTTCAACTAGAACATCCAACAATTGGATATCAATAATGAGTTTGAATTGGGAGCTACAAGAAACAATCTACATGACTCAACCTCCTGGGTTTGAAGATCACACCAAGCCTTCTCATGTTTGCCGATTGTAAAAAGCTCTATATGGCCTTAGGCCCCCAAGCTTAATTTGATAGGTTAAAAGGCTCTCTTTTGACTTAATGCTTTTAGAACTCAGTATCTGACCCTTCTCTGATCATATCATGCTCCAATGGTGTGACAGTCTTGGTTTTGGTATATGTTGATGACATTCTAGTCACTGCAAATCAACCTGGTGCAATCTCTCACACCATCAACCAACTTCAACAAAAGTTTGCTTTAAAAAGGTTTGGATCTCTTAAGTACTTTCTTGGGTTTGAGGCTTGCAGAACATCCACGGGTCTTACTTTAACTCAAACAAAGTATGCTAAAGACATTCTTCAAAGGTTCAACATGAATGAATCCAAAAGCACACCTACTCTAATGTGTCCTTAAACCAAAAGTGTTGCTTATGGCACTCCCTTTCCCTATCCTTCTTTGTACAAAAGTCTAATTGGATCTTTACAATACATTACCATGACCAGACCTGATCTATCCTTTACTGTCAACAAGTTAAGCAAATTTCTATCTGCTCCAACCACAGCTAACTGGATAACTTGTAAGAGACTTTTGCGCTATGTTAAAGGGACAATACAATATGCCCTCAATTAACTCCTACCACCAGATTCACTCTTGCTTGTTACTCTGATGCAGACTGGGGGAGCTCTCTTGATGACCGTAAATCAATAATTGGCTACTACCTATGAAACAATCTAGTTAGTTAGAGTTTGAAGAAACAAACTGTTGTGGCTCGATCCAGCACTAAATCTGAATATCGTGCCTTAACCTCTATAACATGTGATGTAATATGGGTTACCTCTCTTCTTCGAGAGCTTAACTTCCCTTTGGTTGCCTCTCCAATCCTCTGGTATGACAACCAGAGTGCCATTCTCTGACAAGCAGCCCTGTCTTTCATTCAAGCACAAAAAACATCGAGAGTTGAAGTGCATTTTATCTGCGAAAAGCTTCTGTCCAAGGAAATTGACATTCGATACATTCCTTCCTCCTCTCAACTTACTGATGTTCTCACCGAACCACTGCCCTCCATCTTCCTTTATTGCTCTTTGTCGCAAGCCTCATGGCATTCCTATGCCATTTAGCTTGATGGGGTGTTGAAGCTCACTGTATTGAGCTTGATATTCCATGCACGTGTCTTTGTAAGTGTGCATGGTACACTGCATGGAATGCTACTTATTCAAAGAACCAATCACTGAAGGACACAAAATCTACGCAATGCACTTGCCCGCATGGACGCCACATCAACGACTCATCTTCCTTCATCAAGCACACACTGCTCGAGCATGTAAAATATAGAAAATCATAAGGGCTATGATTGGCTAACTTATAATCCAACTTAGCCAATCATTGTACAAGAGAATCTTCGTATTCTTTTCATCTTTTGTCATCTTATATAACAATAAAGATGCTCTTTTTTCTTTCCGTTTTTAGCTCAGCCCTTTAATGTCTGCCATGTTTAATATATATAAACTATTTTTATTCTTCTTAAAACACATACAAAACTAGAGGAACATTTTCTCTACCATCGTTCATCTTTTATCTCATCTAAGCATTTTCCCTTTTGAAAAAAAAACAAAAATCGTTTGGGAATCTAAAAAATACAAACTCACTTTTTTCAGTTTTTGGTTTTCCTTTTTTTTTTTTAACATTTTCTTTCTTCTTTTTCTTTTCATTTATTTTTCTTATCTCCTACCTCTCATCTTCTCCAACATCATTTCTGTAAAAAAAATAGAAACAAGGTTTTTTCCATTACACAAATCACTAGCGAACAAATTTTCACCAAAGAAAAAAATGAACAAAACCCACTAATCTATTACAATATAGTCAATGAAAAAACCCAATAATCTCTAGAACTATTATTCAGAAAAAATGTAGAATCAAAATGGGAAAATAACCCTGTAATATGTTACAGTATAGTCAATGAACAAAACCCAGTAATCTCCAATCCAGGAAAACAAGCTCGGAGAAAACCTTACCCCAATCACTGCTCCACCTTGAAAAAAGCTCGTCGTGTTGCTTCAGCTCGGAGAAAGCTAAGCTCAGAGAAAGCTTAGCTCGAAGAAAGCTCAGTCTCTGGTTGAAGCTAGGGGTGTTCAAAAACCATCCAGACCGTTTAGTCTGAACCGATTCGATCTGAAATTGATCGGTCTGGATGATTTTTTTATTGTTAATGGTCAGTTCGGTCCTTCTTTTAGAGAGGACCAAAAATTCAGACTGATCCGACCAGGCCGACCGTATAGATACTATATATATAATTTTTTTAGGGTTAGGTTATTTCTTCTCTCCCTTAGCTCAGTCAGACGCAGACCTAGACCTAGCCCCTCTCATTCTTCGCGTCACGCGACTCACGCCTCAGTCCAGCTCCAGCCAGCCCCTCTCCTTCTTCGCGTCTCCCCTCCAGAGTCCAGCCAGGCTCTCGCTTCTCCCTCAGCTCAGACCCTATCCCTCTTCCTCAGCTCAGTCAGATGCAAAGCTTCTCCTTCTTCGCGTCACACCTCCAGAGTCTAGTCACCCTCTCGCGTCTCCCCTCTAGAGTCCAGCCAGCCTCTTGCGTCTCCCTCAGCTTAGACCTTCTCCCTCTCCCTCAGCTCAGACCCTCTCCCTCTCCCTCGGCCTCAGCTCAGACCCTCTCCCTCGGCCTCAGCTCAGACCCTCTCCCTCGGCCTCAGGTTAGACCCGCTCCCTATTCCTCTCCATCGGCCTCAGCTCAGACCCTCTCCCTCTCCCTCTCCCTAGGCCTCAGCTCAGACCCTCTCCCTCTCCCTCGGCTTCAGCTCAGACCCTCTCCCTCTCCCTCGGCCTCAGCTCAGACCCTCTCCCTCTCCCTCGGCCTCAGCTCAGACCCTCTCCCTCGACCTCATCTCAGACCCACTCCCTCTCCCTCGGCCTCAGCTCAGGCCCTCTCCTTCTTCGTCCAGGTAAGATCGAGGGTTCCAATCCAACTCTACTTTGATTAATTTTGTTGCTCTATTATTTTTCCAATTCTACTGTGATTAATTTTGTTACTCTATCATTTTTCAATTCTACTGTGATTAATTTTGTTGCTCTGTTATGAGTTATCTACACTCTGTACAACTTAACAATCGCTTAACTCTACCAGGAGATGTCTACTGGAACTCCAAGTCAAAACCCTGATGATCCTGATGATGCAGTAATTAATGATGGTTCTTCACTGCCACCAAAACCTATAAAAGGTAAGAGAAAATGCAAATGAGTCTCTTCTAGTGTTTGGAATATTTCGTAAAAGTTGAAACTGGTGATCCTAATGATGATAAAACTACTTATAATCATTGTAAGTGTACGTTTGCATGTGCTAGTGCTAATGGTACTTCTTGTCTGTGGAATCATCTAAAAATAGGTAAGAAGAATCCTAACAAGTTTGATGATCCTAAACAAAAACTGTTAGTTCTTAATCCTAATAGTAGTAGCGAGGGATCTACTGATAGTATTTGTACAATATCTACTACTACCTTTAATGCTGAGAAGTGTAGGATGTTGCTTGCTAGGATGATCATTAAAGATGAATTAGCGTTTAGTGTGGTAGAGGGTGAAGGATTTAGGGAATTTTGTTGGGGCAAACCTAAGTTTGTTTTTCCTAGCCGGATAGAAATAGCTAGAGATTGTTTCAAGGTGTTTGTGTGGGAGAAAGAAAAGTTAAAAAAGGCATTGTCAAGTAAAAATCAAAGATTATGTCTGACCACTGATACATGGACATCGTGCAAAATCTTAATTACATGGTACTTACTACACACTTTATTGACTATGATTGGGTATTACATAAAAAGTTTAGGAGTTGTGTAGAGGCTGCAAAGATATCTTCTAGTAGTCTGGTGTCTCTAGATGTTCATACTAGGTGGAATTCCACTTATTTGATGTTGGAGTCGGTTGAAAAGTTTCAAAAAGAATTTGAGAGGCTTGGAGAACAAGATGCATATTATTTATTGGAGTTCCATGGAGATGAGGAACTTGGTCCTCCATGGGATGAGGATTAGGATAACGCTCGACTGATTATCAAAATAACATTAAGGCTTTCCGGGACTTTGAATGTTACATCTCATAGATATGTTCGTGAGGTTTTTTTGATTGAAAACTTGATTAAGAGATATTCTTCATCTAGCAATGTTCTTTTGAAAAAAATGGCAAGTAATATGAGGACTAAGTATGACAAGTATTGGTGAGGCTCAGAAAAGGTCAATTATTTGTTGTTTGTTGCTGCCATTCTTGATCCCCGCTTTAAAATGAGATTTGTGTCACATGCATATGATATGTTGTATGATCCTGACCTTGCCTGTGAATTGAGAAGGAAAGTGACTTCTACTTTTGATAGAATATTTGAGGAATACAAAATGAGATTTGTGTCACAATCACTGCTATTTGTTGATCAATAATCACAATCTGAGATAGTTGAAAATGATGATGAAGATGATTTTAGTTTGGCCTCCACATTTTGAAAATAGTTGTGCAAGGAAAATAGCTTATAGGTTAAGTAAGAGATTGATAGATATTTAGCGGAGATATGTTTAAACCCGAATGTTGAGTTGGATCTTCTTAATTGGTGGAAAATAAACTCTTCAAGATATGAGGTTCTTAGCCTTATAGCTAGAGATGTCTTGGTGATTCCTATCTCCACAGTTGCATCTGAGTCAGCCTTCAGTACAAGTGGTCGAATATTGGATCCATTTTGCAAACTATTGAAGCCCTTATATGTGCACAAAATTGGATTCTGAGTAAACATGTGCATATTAAAATCAATGAGACATTACAAGAGATTGTGGAAATAGATGAAGGTAACTCATTTATATATTGTTATTTATATTTTTTACATGCTTTTGAACTCATCATCCTTATGTTTCTGAACTCATTGTCTTCATGTGAATAGAATGTATCAAGATGCAAAAGGAGGCTGTCATTACCATTCCATGATGTGATTGAAGGCTGGAGATGGATGAACTTCTATGTTTTGTTGTGTTTCTGATTTACTTTTTTTTAGATATTTGAATGTTGGATATTATTATTAATTGTATTTTGAAGTTTGAATATGTTTGAATGTTAGAGATTAGTACTTTGAATTTTGAATATTTTTAAATGTTAAATATTAGTACTTTGAAGTTTGGATATGTTTTGATATGGTAAACTCCTAGTCAAAATTTCTCGTTATTGTTAAATAATATATTTATTGTAAAATATGTATTTAGTCCGTTAAGTCCATCCGAACTGACCGTTGAATTTTGATCTGCTCGGTCCAGATTTTTTCAAATTTTTGGTCCATTCGGTCCTCCATATAGGAGGACCATGATTTTTGGTCTGGTCTTATTTCCTCCAAAAGTCTGACCAGACCGACCGTTGAACACCCCTAGTTGAAGCTCGCGTTGCTAGCTTTCGCAGAGTAGCTGGGGTTCGTGGATGAACGTTTTGTTGGAGGAGAAACAGGGGTTCGTGGGCTTTGTTTTGGAGAGAAGGGGTTCGTGGGTTTTGTTAGGGTGTTCAACGATCAGTCTGGTCAGATTTTTAGAGGAAAACGAGACCAAACCAAAAATTACGGTCCTTCTATATAGAAGACCGAACCAACCAAAACACTACAAAAAATCTAAACCGACCAAATCGAGCTTCAACGTTCGGTTCCGACGGATATTAAGGTCTAAGTACGTGTTTTATACGCGTGATAAATATACACAATTTTCAGGTTAAAAGTTTAATACACGATTAATACGTTGAACATATTATATGCGTGATAAATACGCCTTATTTCAAGGCATGCTTTAATAGCACACACATGTGGGCGCTTACTTCATCATGATGAGATACATGTGATACTTTTATAACTCATTCTCACCTTAACTCTTTATTTCCTTTCTGATGTGGGAATGGGGAAAATCACTTTTTACTTGAAAAAGCATTTTATATATATTATACGGTCGGTCTGGTCGGTCCGGTCCAGAATTGGTTGAAATTCTAGACCGAACCAACCAAATATGAGAAAGAAACCGTCCAGACCGATCAACTTCAATCCAGTCCGGATCAGATTATATGGTGTGGACGGTTTTTGAACACCCCTAAGTTTGGTTACCGATACATTTGGTAAAATTTAATATGAATTTCACTTTAAAAATTAAATTATATTTTTATAAAAAATATTAACACTATAAAAAATTCATTCATGTCACATTAATATGATAATTTTATTTAAATAATCACAAAATAAATTTCTACAACACTCATTCAAACAATATTTATTCTACACGTCTTTTAATTAAAAAAATCTTCAATACAATTTTTATTCTTTTAGAGTTCGCTTAGAATTCTTATCTGCCAAGCCTTTTGTAAATTTTACACGTCAATTCAAATTTAGTTTCTTATAAAACAATTCAACTCATTTAACTTTATCCTTTTGTAATTCCTTTTATCTTTTTATTTGTAGAAAGCTTAGTGACATTTGCCCGAAGAACAAATGATTCATGTGGTCTCAACGATTAAGCTCAACAGTCCGAGGAGCATTTAGCACAACCGCAGCAGCAGCAACACGCTATGGCTCAAAACTCAAACAGTGACTAGGATACGGTTGTACATCTTGTTACTATCAATGGTGTGGCTAGTGTAAATAAATCCTTCAATCCACCATCTGCATCAACATCATCGAGCACCATTGCTAGATTACTCATCCTCATGTTCTTCTAGTCCAATGGTGCAGGCTCAATCGAACCTTTCATCTTTTCAATCATCTATTCATCCTCCCACTAATAATTTCTTACAACAACCTGCACTTTGTTTAGAGGCTGACCTAACAGACTCCCAAGTCCCAAAGTTCTGTCCAAAAGATCATACAAGAGTATATGATGTCAATAAGTTACTTCTTGAAACTCTCTCCCCTGCCCCATCTTAATCAATATGTAATTATCATTTTGAGATGTAATTTCTAGTAGATAATTAGTATGTAACATTTTTGACTAATTAAATAAAATGATATGTGATTTTGTTATTTCGTGATATTTTCTGAAAGGTTATTTATTTTTTATATTTGTACAATTGTAAGTATAAGTAATAAAAAATTTATAAAAAGTATTTAATAACATTAACAAAACAATGTAATGAAAAATGCTATGAAAGACTTATGATAGCATTTATAAAACTCTATGAAAGACCTACGATAGTCTTTATAAAACACTGTAAAGACCTATTACAACATTTATAAAACATTATGAAAGGCTTTTATAGCATTTTTTAAACGCTATGAAAAGCGTTTGATAGTGTTTAAAAAATACTATGAAAAGCGTTTAAAAACGCCATAAAAAGCTTTTGATAGCGTTTTAAAAATGCTATCGTAGGCTTTTTTTATAACATTTAAAAGATGCTATCATAGGTATCAGGCTTTTAATAATGTTAGTATACATAACGTTTTTGGAAGCGCTATCAAAACCCTATGATAGGGTTTTTTTGCCGCTATCATAGCCTTTTTTCTTGTGTGTGGATCTCAATGAAATATTTTATTGATCATATTTTGAGATAGAATTATAAGCTACATCAGATTCTATTGAAGGCCTATAAATAGAGGTAAAATGTAATTCCAAAAGGACTTTCAGCACACACAAGAAAAAAGTACAACGTGTAACTTGTACTTTGTAAACCCTTCGTAATGAAAATACTATCAAACTTTTTCTGTGATTTTTCTCCCTTTAAGAGTTTTTCACGCAAATCATGGTGTCTATTACTCTTTTCTATTTACTCTTTATTTTCCAATTATCATGTAGGAAATTCACGACCAAATTTCTAAATCGTGATTTTTTTTCCTTTACAATCCACTTATATATCACTCTTATATGAGGATGATCCAAAGGTTGAATCAACTCTGGTACTGTAAAAAATCTATCATGCAAAATACTATATATGATAATAAATCTTATATATGTTTGTTATTCTACGTGCGTGAGACTTGAAAATTGAAAATGAAGAAGAAGAAGTTGCTAGTATTGATTTTACAGTAATGAGCTTAATAATGTTTTATACAATAGAGCAATAAGAACATGAGATATATAGCAAATTTCGTGTGAAGAGAGCAAGGTTACGCAATGCAATTAACAAGGATAATGATAAGATTAGTTAGGCACAAGGTAAAGACAATATCAAAGGCAATCATGACAGAATATCCTTGTAACTGAATTGCTTAGGTGGCCATGCATGCTAGCTCAACATAGAGACCATATGAAGAATGCTGACATGGTTGCTGACAATTGACATGGACAAGAGATGACAAATATGTCTTAACTGCCTCCATCAAACTCATGGGGGCTCATCCACATGAAACTTGGATTTAAGGAGCTAAAACTGAATACCAGATAAGAATTTGTTAAATAAGTCAGCAATTTGTTCTTTGGAAGGAATGTGGCGGATTTCAAGCTCCCTAGCCAGTACTTTATCATGCATAAAATGAAGATCAATCTCGATATGATTTTTCCAAGAATGATAAATACGAGTGGAAGTAATAGAAGCAACTCACTCACTGTCACACTAGATCATATGAGGCTTTAAAGATTTTAGATGCAATTTTGTCATTCACGATTGAATCGAAGCCAATTCAGCAATGGTTTGAGTAAGAGCTATGTATTCACTCTCGGTGCCAGACTTGGCAGCGATATATTATTTTTTAGAGGACTAAGAGATCAAGCTTTGACCATAGGTTGATTTCCTATCATCAGGGTAACTGGCCCAGTCAGCATCAGAAAATACTTCTAGTTGAAATTCAGTAGCAAGTTTGAGAGAGAGACCTTGATGGAGTGAGCCTTTGATATACCTAATGATCCTTTTGTAAGCTTGCCAATGTAGAGTGGTTGGACAATGAAGAAACTGGCTCAACTTGTTGACTATATAGGCAATACTAGGCCTTGTAATAGTGATATATTGCAGGACTCCAATAAGACTCCTGTGTATAATATTATTGAGAAGGTCTCATTCACTCTTACTAAGCTAAGTAGATGAGGTAGCTGGAGTAGAGTAGGATTTAGCTTCAGGCACTTAAGCCTTATTATGCAAAAGGTCATTAGTATATCTAGTTTGAGATATATGGAGGCCATAGACTATTTTAGTGACTAAGATGCCCAGAAAATGATGCAAAGGGACAAGATCCTTTAAGGAAAAGGTGATGTTCAATTCATAGATTAATTTTGATAAATACTTGGAGTAACTACCAATGAGGATTATATAATCCATATAAACTATGATAAAATTTGTTCTATGTGGTTGATGAAGCATAAACAATGAGTGATCTAACTTTGATACTTGGAAACTCTAGTGAGCTTGAGCTTGTCATACCAAGCCCTTGAAGCCTACTTGAGGCTATAAAGAGCTTTATTGAGTTTACAAGCATGAGAAGGGCAGGCTGGATTGATGAATCCCTCAGTTTAAACCATATAAACAGTTTCAGACAAGGAGCCATGCATGGAGATATTGTTGACATCAAGTTGTCTCACAACCCATTATTTAGTGAGAGTAAGAATAAGAACAAGCCTAACAATGACTGATTTAGTAATAGGACTGAAGGTTTATGAGTAATTTAGGCCATGGGTCTGATGAAAGCCCTTGGCCAATAACCTGGCCCTTAACATTTGAATAGAGCCATTTGGGTTAGGGTTGAGTTTGAAAAGCCATTTATTGCCTATGACATTCATGATAGGCTTGTGAGGAACCAGAGTCCAGGTGTGATTTTGCTTGAGGGCCTGATACTCAAAGTCCATAGCTTGTTTCCATTTAGTATGTTGGAGAGCAATCATAGCAGATTTGGGTTCACAGTGATTAAGATAAGCTAGGTTGGTTAGGTAGGACTTAGGCTTGTAAATACCAGCTTTAGATATTGCCACCATGGGATGCAGATTTTCATTGAGTTGCTGAGGTGGAATAAGGATGATATGATAGGTTGTGTAGTTGGTTCAGAAACAGTGGGAGATGGAACAACATCTGCATTACTATTAGAAGAAGAAACATAAGCTAAAGGTGATAGATTACTAGAGTGAGAAGCTTTAGAGTTGGTGTTGGCTGCTATGAGTTATATAAGACTGAGTGGGCCGAGCTGCAGAAATATTGTCAAAGGTAAAGGAGTAGGGATCGGCTAAGAAGGACTAGAAGAGAGATCAATCGAGGTATGAGAAGTGATAGAGAGAAAACCATGCTTGAAGGATAATAAGAGCTCATCAAAGAACGTGATATCAGTAAAGATCTTGCCAGTAGGATGTAAGTAATAATAACCTTTATGAAGGGCAGAATAACTTAAGAAGACACATAAGTTAGACTTTAACTCAAGTTTATGCTTGTTATAAGGTCTAAGGTAGGGATAACAAGCACAACCAAAGGCTTTAAGGAGGGTATAATCAGGAAAAGTATGATTTAGTCTAGAAAATGGAGATGAATGATTTAAAGTGGATGTAGGCATCTTGTTAATGAGAAAGGTTGCATTTTGAAAGGCATGCCACCAATAGGTCAAGGGTATAGAGGCATGAAAGTGCAAAGCAAGACCAATCTTAATAATGTGTCTGTGCTTCCTCTTTACAATGTCATTTTGGTGCTGGGCGTAATAACATGGGTGGCTAAAAGTTATTCCATTATCAAGCGAAAATTGAGTGAATGGTTTGTATTCTCCCCTCAATCAGATTGTAAGCACTTGATGGTGCAACTAAACTGGTTTTCTTTAGATTTTTTTGAAGTGCACAAAGGTTGAGAAAGCTTCAGATTTTAGTCTGAGAGGGTACACCGAAGAGAACCTAGAAAAATCATTTATAAAATGAATGTAATATCTGTAACCCATTGAGGTAACATGAGCAGGAACCAGAGATCAGATGCACTAGTTAAGGAAGGTGTTTACTTTTTGAGAGAGATGATGGATATGTAAGTCTATGGCTTTTGCATTGGTGGCAGGTAGTGCAAATAACTTTTTCATTAATAGATTTAATTTTTAAGTGATTGGGTATTTGTTTTATGACTTTAAAGGTGGGGTGTCCAAGTTTATGATGCCAAGTTTAAAGGGTATTAGTAGGAGTAGAGCTAAGATTAATAGAGAAAGTATGCAAAGTATTTTATAAACTAAAAGCATTGTTATATTGATTGTCAAAGTTGGATACAGACTCAGAAGCATAAGGAAGCTTTGGACAAAACTAAGATGTACACTTTGACAGTTTCTTAGAATGAAAATATAACCTATTGATAGACTTAGACACATATTATGAAACAATATCATTATGGAGAAGTAGTTGACAAGTGATAAGAGTAGCTTTAGTCCTTCTAGGTTCAAACAACTCATAGAGTCCATCTCAAGTCACCCTCTGAGTAGGATAGTCCCTGTTGCCTTGTCCTTCACACAACAGTAAAAAGAGTGAAATTTAACATATACATGGTTGTCTTGACAAAGCTTAGTGACACTTATAATATTTTTGGCAATACTTGGTGCCCTAAAACATATTTAAGATGCAAATAGTATAAACATGTATTAAGTTTACCAGAACCAATGTGGGTTGTAGCCAATTTCTCACCATTTCCAATTGTAAGAGTGTCACTACCTTGGTACTCACTATTGATATCAAGCTTGTTCAAGTCTGCTGTGACATGGTGAATGGCACCATTATCAGCAAACTAGGCTCCATCAAAACCTACTTCTAATCTTGCAATGTGAGCTGTAGGGGCTTGATGGAAGTTCTGATAAGGTAAGGTGTTGGGATGTCGACCATAGTAACCATTGAGCACTGCGCCATAAGAAAAATTTGCTTGGGGAGTAAATTGATAGCCTCTGTCAAATCTGTACCAACAACTTGTTGCTGTATGGCCAGGTTTGTTTCAAACCTGGCATGTGACTCTACCAGAGGGGTTCCTTCCTCCTCTACCACCTCTAAACATGTTTTGATTTCTGTCAGAACCAGTGTAATCATTTTAGGACCACTATTGTGGCTCTCCTTTTTGAACTTGTGAATTATAATTCTCTGATCCTTGTGTAGTGTGAGCACTAGCTTTCATCCAGATCACTAATAGGTTCACCAACAGCTAATAGATTATCACTTATACCTCTCATAACATCAAAGTAGATTGTAACTGACTTGTTTTCTTTTACAGTATTGTACCGTGAATTTTTTTAGCTCAAGAAGCTTTGGTCTCGATCTATTGACAAAGCTTAATTCAAGTGTATATGAGAGACTTCTCGATGTCTTATGCTGAAGAACATATCCAAAAACTCGATCACTCATTATTGATCATAACTAGCTGAGAATGAGTTGGTCCTATCTGAGACAGTGAGCATAGCTTGGATTTAAGCTTCCACCATCAAGATGTTGAGCTAGACGAGATTCTGAGTCACTATGTAGTCTGCAAGACCATGGCCAATTATGACTAAGTTGTGATTTTCATAAATGTAGTTCTCCCTTTTGAGTTTGATAGATAAGATTGATCGAAGGGTGCTTGCAAATGAGCTTAGCTCAATCGGATGCCTCTCCATTCTCAATCGAGTCTCTATTTCGTGAGCTCGTTTTTGGAGACACCATTGATAGATTTTAAAGCTTTGATATCAACTTGAGAATTGAAAACGAAGAAGTTGATATTATTGATTTCACAATAATGAGCTTAATAATGTTTTATACAATAGAGCAACATGAACACGAGTTGTGTATATATAGCTAATGCCGTGAGAAGAGAGCTAAGCTTAAGAAATGCAATTAACAAGGATAATGAGAAGATTAGTTACGCACAAGGCAAAGACAATATCAAAGGCAATCATGAAAGAATATCCTTGTAACCGAATTGCTTAAGTGGTCATGCAAAGGTGATCAGGCATGCTAGTTCAACGTAGAGATCATGTGAAGAATGCTAACATGGCCCTTGACATGGACAAGAGATGACAAATATGTCTTAATTGTGAGCATAGTGTGTCTATTGTGTCTATTTATCAGAATAACAAAAACTATTGATGCACCAATATATGAATTGTAGCCAAATTTCTAACATATAATAGGCAATACTTTGTATTTTTTTTTGTTAAAATCAAATGAGAGATGAAATACACACAATACAACATGAAATAAATCGGTAATTGTACACATTAAATAAATCAGTAAGAAATAAATGTGAAAAAAAAAGAATAATTATGATGAAAGTAGGAAATAATGACATACCGAGGTTTAAAAGGAAAATGAAGGTAATTAAGAAGATTAATGAAAAAGCAAATTAAGGAGTTTTAGACATGTTTTTTTTTTTACATTTCTAATGCAAACAACAATGGTTTCTATATCTATTTATAGATACTAGTTTTTTAAACGTTGCACGTGAATGTAAATTTTATAAATATTATTATCATATATAAATATTTTTTCTTAATATATGCGTGACTAAGTTAAAAAAATGTATATGAAATTTGTCTGATATGTAATTAATGCATTTTACTCATTTTTAATTATAAATATTTGTATCTTTTATCAAATTCGTTTCAGAATTTTTTTCTTTCATTCACTATTTATCATTGTATATTATGTATTATGTTGTTATAATTAATCATAATTTCTATTGTAAAATATAATGTAAGAAGATTAATTATCTAACTTAAAATAAAAGACAATGTCCATTTAATTAATTAATTAAAAAACTTTGTTATTGTTATGTCATTTGATACTAAGTTTAGAAATGCAACTTTAATAATAATATGAGGATAACGTTGTCCAAAAATATTTTTTATCCACTTTTATATATAATAAGATAAGATAAGTCAAGTAATTTTAGATATAAAGTTTTTTTATTCCTTCCGCTCAATAAAATTTTCTTTTTTACTTTTATTTTTAATACTTATTAGATTAGTATACACATAAAATTGACAATCAAGAAATATTAAATAAAAAAATATTAGGTTAATTTGAGACTTTTTTATTGCTTATAGTTAGTCTTTTAAGATTTACACAATAAAAATGACAATGAAGAAATATTTGGGTAATTTGAGACCTATTGTTTGCTTATAATTATTTTTTTAGGATTTTAAATTAAAAATTAGGAGAAAATATCTTTAAAATGATAATTTAAACAAGTAGTAAAAAAACTTTTCATTGAACAATTAGGATAATAAATACATTGTAATGATAATGTATGAAAATTAAAAAATAATTATAGGTAGTGTTGTCCAAAAATATTTTTCTAACTTCTACACTTTTATCTATTGTATAGATTAAATTGTTGTTTCTTGATGGATTAACCCCTGAATTAGCCTAAAAGTGACATTTTCCCGCAGTCAAAGATGTCCTTAATTATATTCCATAAGTAACCACGTGATGTTCTTACAGCTAAAAATTTCATCTTTTATGTTAAACAATTGAGTGTAAAAATATTAAATTACGAAATATAAATAAATAAAAGTCATCTTTAATTATGTTCATAGGTCAAGATTTAATATATTGGCTCTTTGAGTTGGAATTTTGCAATTCATGATTCCATTAAATTCGTAATATACGCTTAATAAGCGTTATATAAAAATTATCAAGAAAATCCCTAAAAGTACACCATCGACAAAAGAAAAAAATACGTTTGTTATTATTAGATTCTAATTGCTGTATAACTTGGAGGAGAACATAGATTTTAAACAATGTTATGTACATTACGATTTGAGTTTTACTATAATATAACTTAACAATTTTCGTCTTTTGATCAATATGAATAATAGCGTAAAATTAAGGATCGAGATCCGGTTCTATTAGGGAACAACTATTGAGATTGGATCTAACAAAAAAATAAACAAGCAAAAACGAGTAAAAAGAAGAAAAAAAAAATGCCATATATCACTTTTCAAAGACGTCAATTTTCTTTATGCCCTCATGCCAAGCTAATTCCGGCAGTCCTTTTTTAGTATGGACGTCCGATTAGGGAGACAAATCTCCTTCTGCTGCTAGAATCCAACGAGAGGGTCCTGTAGGAGAGAAAAAACACACGGTTATAACTCACTCAATAATATTTTTGAATAAAACCTAATACTCTCATTCCCCGGGTAGAGCCTATATTAAGTCTAAACTGACGACTTCTCCGTGACAGAAGTCACAATGATGACCAAGGCACCTTCCATGACTAGATCGATGGACACAATCCCACCTATACTTACACTACCAAGGTCACACGGATGACGATGTAATCTTATACCTAAGATCGTGGCTACTCAAGATAGCCGATATCATTTTCAAGATGTCATACAGAGAAAGGATAGACACATATCAAATCTATCAGACAATCTCAATGATTGTTAAAAAGGATAAAATGATAACCAAAATATCCTGATTAGAGAATATTCTCCATGAATTTCTTCATTCCTTAACAGAATAAAGAAGAAGATACACTGAACATGACCATATGACTGATATAGAAAATTATTATAAATATACGATGATCCTCATTAAACAGTAAACAAATATGCATAGTACTAATATTATTTTAAACACTTAATTGACTTGATCGTTGGAGTACATTAGGTGCGGCACCCCCTGGTGCCCTGCCTACTACTTTCAAGATCGCTCTTGATTTTTACAGACCCTGAGACGAATCACCAAGTGACGCGTGACGGACTCCTCGACAATCAACGCATGCATATTTTTTGCATCAGTGGTTTGACACCGTTTGTGGGAATGAAAGTCTCCCTTTTACAAATTGATCTTAAAATTTTATCCGGCGTCACTGCAACAGGAAATGATCCAGCACGGTTTGAAGAATAAAAAAAAATCAATGTTTTGATTGGTGACTGAAGTTGGAGAATTGTTGTAATCGCCGCCGCGGTCGTCTTAACGGCGAGAAGCAGCACGACCCACCGTCGAGCTTCATCGTCACCGAGCATAATGATTGTTGTGTGTAGAGATGGAACAAGATGCTTTCATTAACCAACGATTACAAGGAAATATGAAACGATTACAACGTCATTTCAACAGAAATGATTACAGCAAAATTTATTTGATCTAATAAATAAATAAAATGGATAAACTAAAGGAAAATTAAAAATGAAAAATATGATGTAGATCGAGGATTGCTCGAAGCAATGTCCTAAAGACAATAATCGTCCTCCACAGGGTGCTTGGAGACTACTACGAATCGTCTCTGCATGATACAGTGATCTAAGCCAGAGTACAACAACCGATTACTCTGACCCTCACAAAACTCCTTTGTATTTCTCCCAATATGCAGGATACTTTGTCAAGTGTTATTTTGTTTGTCTATTTCACCTTAAAAACGAAGCTAATGATGCCCTATTTTATATATACCATTTTTAGCTTGGAGAGCAAGCCAAACTTGAAGATAAACTAGAATCAGATTTATGATGATATTGTGGGATAATGGAGATATTTTAATTATCTTCTGCAGATAATTATAGATTCTATTTAGAGATATTTACTTCCTCTCCAAGTAAATCAAAGAAAATATATTCAAAAATAAATCTTTTGACCGAACTGAACCGAGCCGGCCGGCGGCGCGCGCGTGTGAAGGGATGACCATATGCCATCTAGGTTCTCTCTTCCCCACAAAATGTGGGGTGCCCCTTGGGGCTAACCCAAATGCATGAATGTTGAGTTTATAAACCCAACATTCTATCCTTGAGTTTCCAATGTGGGACAAATTCCCACTCTATTTCACATCACACACTTTCATTCAATTTTTCAATCTTTCTTTGATTTTTCTTCTCTTCTTCTTTTCTCTCCAACAATCCCCCACATGAATAAAATTTGTCCTAACTAGACAACAGCATGAGAGAGAGCAGATGAGATATGCATCAAGAGAGGTGTCTTTTGGACTTGAGCCTTCCGTAGTGAAAATTCATCGGATTTATTCTGAAGAACAGTGAACTACGTTCTTGAACTGAACTTCCTCTGACATAAACCGAGACAACAAATTCCACACATATCTCATCTTAATACATCTGAGTTCATATGATTTTGTTCATTTTGATCCTGAACATATCCCGCTTTCATAAGAGCTTTAGAGAGGTTAAGCCATTCAGACCTCTCATAGAAGCAACCCCACTTCTACTCTCATACAGGTGACAACGATTAAGAGTATTCTGTCATTACTCCTCCAGCAAGCAGAACATCAATGTCATTAAATACTTATGTATACCCTTTTACGTCGATAGACAACACACTATCTTCATATCATAGGAACAGGAAGAAACCATAGGTTTCTCAGTGTTTCAATTTGAATCATCCTTACCAGTTTGCCTATTGAACCTAGATATGTGGATCTCCAGTCAACTAGGTTAGGTTACCACTTGAATGATTCATTGAATAGGCTTTAGCCCCATTCCCCTCAATGTTTGTTTTAGTAGTTCCCTTGAGAATCCTTTTGTCAGAGGATCAGCAAGATTCTCCTTTGACCTTATGAAGTCTAAGGAAATCACCCCATTGGACAACAACTGCTTAATGGTATTATATCTTCGTCTAATATGTCTAGACTTACCATTATACACATTATTTTTTGCTCTAAAAGTTGTATCCATATTGTCACAGTGGACATATATAGCTGACACAAGTTTTGGCCACACCGGAATATCTGCCAGAAAATTCCTGAGCCATTCTACTTCTTCACAAGCTTTGTCCAACGCTATGAATTCTGATTCCATAGTTGAACGAGCTATACAGGTCTGCTTAGTAGACCTCCACGAGATAGCTCCACCACCTAGGGTAAACACATATCCACTAATAGATTTAGTCTCTAAACTGTCTGATATCCAGTTAGCATCACAAAATCTTTCATCACCGATGGATAGGTTGAGTAATGCAGTCCGTATTTCATTATGAATTTTAACTACCTTAGTACTCTCACCAATGCACTCCAGTGATCATGTCCAGGATTACTCGTATATCTTGCCAGCCTTCCAACCGAATAGGCTATATCAAGTCTGGTGTAATTCATGATATACATTAAACTTCCAATTATTTGTGAGTACTCCAACTCCATTATTCTTCCTTAACTTACAATTTGGGTCGAAAGGAGTTACAACAGGTTTGCTTTCATATTGACCAAACATTTTCAAAATCTTTTCTACATAGTGAGACTGGGTAAGGATATATTCATTTTTAGTTTTCTTTACTTGAATTCCAAGAATGACATCTACTTGACCTAAGTCTTTCATGTCAAATTTAGAATTCAAAATCTTCTTGGTAGAGGATATTATATCCTTGTTTGATCCCACTATAAGCATGTCATCTACATACAAGCATACTATGACAAACTGATCATTAGTACCTTAATGTAGACATATTTATCACATTCATTTATCTTGAATCCATCAGATAACATTGTATGATCAAACTTCTCATGCCATTGCTTCGGTGCTTGTTTTAATCCATAAAGCGATTTAACAAGTTTACAGACCTTTCGTTCTTGGCCTTTAACCACGAACCCTTCAGGCTGTTCCATATAGATTTCTTCGTCCAATTCTCCATTTAAGAAAGACGTCTTTACATCCATTTGATGAATTTCCAAAGTATGCAAAGCTGCTAGTGCAATCAGCATCCTAATAGATGTGATTCTCGTCACTGGAGAATAGGTATCGAAAAAGTCTATGCTTTCCTTCTGTCGGTATCATTTAGCTACCAACCGAGCTTTGTACTTTTCAATAATACCATCAACTCTCAGCTTTCTTTTAAAGATCCATTTACAGCCTATTGGTTTATTCCCAAGAGGAAGATCAACCAACATCCATGTATTATTTTGCATTATGGAATATATCTCATTATCGACTGCTTCCTTCCAAAAAGGAACCTCAGGGTTGGACATTGCCTCCTTCTAGGTTTGAGGTTCGGCCTCCGTCAGGTATGTTAGAAACTCTGGGCCAAATGAGGTACTCGTTTTAGCTATTTTACTTCTTCTAAGCTCAGGTTCAGATTCTTCATCAATCTGAGCTCTAGAAAAATTTTCTTCTAATCCTCGTTTGACATTTTGACTGTGTCTTCCTTCCTTAAAAGGAAACACATTCTCAAAGAATTCTGCATTGACAGACTATAATAGAGTTGGTACTTATGTCAGAAATTTCTGACCTAATAACCAAAAATCTATATGCAGCGTTGTTCAATGCATATCCAATGAAAACACGGTCTATTGTCTTAGGTCCAAGCTTTACTCTCTTTGGCAATGGTACTTGTACCTTTGCGAGACACCCCCACACTTTTAGGAATTTATAGGAAGGTAACTTCCCTTTCCACTCTTCATAAGGAGACTTGTTGGTCTTCTTATGTGGAATCCCGTTAAGTATGGTGTTTGCTGTAAGCAAAGCCTCCCCCCACAAATTTTGGGGTAATCTAGAACTGTTCAACATACAGTTCACCATATCTTTCAGAGTTCTATTTTTCCTTTTAGCCACCCCATTCTGTTGAGGCGTGTAAGGTGCTGTAGTCTGATGCACAATTTCGTGTAGAGCACAGAATTCAGACAGTATAGTGGAGTCATATTCTCCACCCCGGTCAGATCTAAGCACTTGATATGTTTATCAATTTGTTTTTCAATTTCAAACTTGTATGTCTTAAACATTTCCAAAGTCTCATCCTTTGAATGAAGCAGATATACATAACAATATTTACTGAAATCATCAATAAATGTAACAAAATATTTTCTACCTCCCCTACTAGGAGTTAATTTTAAATCACATAAATCACTATGTATTAAATCAAGTAGGCCATTCATTTTCTCTACAGATTTAAATGATTTTATTGTAAATTTAGATTCTACGCATATTTCACATTTATTTCCTTTTTCCAGGTTAAATCTAGGTAGAAGTTCTAAATTAGTCATACGTTGTCAGGAACGAAAATTAACATGACCTAATCTAGCATGCCAAATATTAGAAAGTTCAGCGATATAAACGGAAGAACCAGCAGAATTATTATTAATAATTACAGGAGTTACAGCAGACACATTAACTTTAAAAAGACCATCAAAACTATAACCCTTTCCAACAAACATCCCTCCCTTAGTCAGAATAAACTTGCCAGCATTAAAGACAAGCTGAAATCCACTTTCACATAAAAGAGATCCTGAAACCAAATTTCTATGAATTTCAGGGACGTGCAGGACGTCTAGGAGAGTAAGTTGTTTTTCAGATGTGAATTTCGGTCACTGTACACGTGCTTCATAGCACCAGTGTCGACCCACCATTCCTTGGTGTCAGTGACCATACAGATCTCAAAAATCATTGCATAGATTTCATCTATCTCTATCATATTTGCTAGGTTCGTTTTCCCGCTGTTATGGTTTGGTTACTATCATTTTGATCTTTCTTAAACCGACAGTCCTTTGCTCTATGTCCAGCTTTACCGCACACCCAGCAACTGCCCTTAATGCGTTTATCTGAATTACCTTTTTGAGCATTGCTCCTTGATATCTTCCTTTTCTTGACCGGTGGATTGGATTTGTTTCCTTCTACCACATTAGCTTTCATTCTGTAGGTTGCCCACATCGCTTTCTTTTTGTTTTTCCGGTTGTCCTCCACAATCCTCAGTCGAACAATCAGATCCTCCATGTTGAGCTCCTTATGTTTGTGCTTCAGATAATTCTTGAAGTCCTTCCATGACGGCGGTAACTTCTCGATGATGGACGCGACTTGGAACGGTTCATTCACGATCATACCCTCGACCTTCATATTGTTGAAGATGATCTGCAACTCTTCAACTTGACTGATTACCGTGTTCTTATCATCCATCTCGTATTTCAGGAATTTCCTGACGATAAATTTCTTCGTCCCGGCATCCTCCATTTTGTATTTCTTTTCCAAGGCTTGCCACAGTTCCTTTGCCATCTTAAATGACGAGTAGACGTTGTAGAGGGTGTCTACCAAGCCATTCAAGATATAGTTTCAGCAAAGGAAATCTGAATGGATCCAGGCTTCCCGTGTAGATGCTAGTTCGTTCGATTGTCCTCCCATCGGTACAGGAGGAATATCGCCCGTCAGCAGATGTGCTAGATTGAGAGTGGTCAGATAGAAGACCATCTTTTGTTGCCATTGTTTGAAGTCGTCCCCTTTGAATTTTTTCGGTCTTTATGCGTGCAGAGTTTTGATTCCAGCAGATTGTTCCATAGATTATTGTCTTTTGATTGTTGTGTGTAGAGATGGAACAATATGCTTTCATTTACCAACGATTACAAGGAAATATGGAACGATTACAACGTAATTCAACAGAAATGATTACAGCAAAATTTATTTGATCTAATAAACAAATAAAATGGATAAATGATTACAGGAAAACTAAAAACGGAAAATATGATGTAGCTTGAGGATTGCTCGAAAGCAATGTCCTAAAGACAATAATCATCCTCCACAAGGTGCTTGGAGACTACGACGAATCGTCTCTGCAGGATACAACGATCTAAGCCAGAGTACAGCAACCGATTACTCTGACCCTCACAAAACTCCTTTGTATTTCTCTCAATATGCAGGATACTTTGTCAAGTGTTATTGTGTTCGTCTATTTCACCTTAAAAACGAAGCTAATGATGCCATATTCTATATTTAACGTTTTTAACTTGGAGAGCAAGCCAAACTTGAAGATAAACTAGAATCAGATTTATGATGATATTGTGGGATAATTGAGAGATTTAGTGGGATAATGGAGATATTGTGGGATAATTGAGAGATATCTTCTGCAGACAATTACAGATTCTGTTTGGAGATATTTTCTTCCTCTCCAAGTAAATCAAAGAAAATTTATTCAAAAATAAATCTTTCGACCGAACCGAACCGAGCCGGACGGCCGGCGGCGGCGCGCGGGTGAAGGGAGGACCATGTGTCATCTAGGTTCTCTTTTCGCCACAAAATGTGGGGTGCCCCTTGGGGCTAACCCCAAGACATGAATGTTGCGTTATCCTTGAGTTTCCAATGTGAGACGAATTCTCAATTTATTTCACATCACACACTTTCATTCAATTTTTCAATCTTTCTTTGATTTTTCCTCCCTTCTTCTTTTCTCACCAACAATGATGTCGCCATCGTGGAAGCCTCCATCAACGAAACTGTGAACAAGAAAAAACCAAATGTGGGGTGTCCCTTGGAGCTAACCTCAAAGCATGAATGTTGAGTTTATAAACCAAACATTCTAACCTTGAGTTTTTAATGTGAGATAAATTCTCACTTTATTTCATATCACACTTTCGTTCAATTTTTCAATATTTCTTTGATTTTTCTTCTCTTGTGCTTTTCTCTCCAACAATGATGTCACCATCGTGGAAGCTTCCATCAACGAAACTGTGAGAAAGGAAAAACCATCTGATTCGACGACAAGCATCGTCGCCACCAAGAATTTGAAGGAAAAGCCGCGACCACCGTCGGCTTCATAAAATTTTTGCTTTGATCTACGCTAAACATGGGATTTTCAGGCTCAAAAGAGCCATGTAAATTGATGGAGAAAGAATCTTCTCCGTTACCAAACATAGGATGTCAGATCTACTGGGAAAGACGCATTTTCAGACTAAAAAACACCAATAAAAGGGTTCATAAGAAGATTCTCGGCAGTTTAGAGCCTTTTCCAACAGTCAACAGTAGCCGGGCGTGGTCTCACGCGCTACCACGCGCTACCGGCGACAAACACCTTCTCTACCCGGTTCCAGCTTTCCGGGTTAACCTACCCAATTCGTTCCCAGTGCTCAACTTGAGAAGCCCAATAGAGAGAGCTTACAAAGCTCCAAGAAAATGCCCCGGCCCGGGCTAGAGTGCGACCCAGGTGAAACCCGCGCCGGTGCCCGTGATCGACCCGCATCCGTGCCCTGTATTCAGCCGGCGCGCGTCCCGCAAGTCTAAGGCTCTGCGCAGGCCTTGGCTCCTCAAACAGCCCAAATTGTGCGAGCCCAACGCCAGGCCTTCCCTCCTCAGTGGCCCAGAACTGCCCTCCTTCAAATGATCCACTTCAACTACTCCAAGTCAATTTTGCCAAGTAATAACAAAAATGACAGAGCGAATATACAATAAATATAACATTTAAGGGAATGTTTATTTGCGTTATATTATTATGTAATTAATTTGTAAAATTCTCATTAATTAAATTACGCTATTTGATGTGCTTTTTAATGTCAGGAGAATAATGTAATTATTTGCATCAACATTATTTAATATTTCGGGCATGAGCGAGCTTCAAGATTGCGAAATAGACTACACAGCTTCGTTTAGGATTATTTCAAAAAATTTATTCCTTCAAAATCAAGGATCGTATCGATGATCTTTATTAAAAATTTTGAGAAAAATAATACAATAAATATTATTTAGCATCTTGGACGAGTAAATTTTAAGATTCGGAGATAGACCACAAAACTCGAATGTATATTATTTTAGATTTTTATTCCATCAAAATCAAGAGTCACATCGATAATTTTACATTAAAAAATTTAAATACGTTATTTATTATGCTTTAATTTACTCTTATTTTCAAGAATATTTTTTAGAACACTTTAATTTAGTATGATATCAAGCATGAAACCATTATAAGCAATGAGATCCTAAGATATAATATAAAGTCTCATCATCTCTTAATTATGTCATCGTGATACCTCAGCACGAGATCTATAAATCGCTTGGGCGCGCTTGATAAAGGATAATAAGCTAGAAATAAACGTACGATGCAAATCCCCTAGAAATATATAAGTGTAGTTAAAACATGAAAAATGCTCTCACAAGAGAGCAAGTATGATTGCAAAGACCCGAGAAACACAAATTACGCAAATGCTCCCACGAGAGAGCAAGTATGATTGTCGAGACCCGAGAGGTCACGGATTACGTAAATGCTCTCACGAGAGAGCAAGCGTGATTATTAAAGACCGGAGAGGTTACATATTATGTAAATCTCCCACGAGTGAGCAAGTATAATTACCAAGACCCGAGATGTCACGGATTACATAAATGCTCCAACGAGAGAGAAATCTTAATTATCAAAGACCCGAGAGGTCACAGATTAAGTAAATGCTCCCACGAGTGATCAAGCATAATTACGAATATCCGAGAAGTCATAAATTACGCAGACGCTCCCCTGAGAGAGCAATCTTAAATCAAGATCCAAGATTACACCAATGATTCAGAAGATATCAAACATGATTATCAAGATCTGAGAGTTCGCAAATTATGAAAATGCTCCTATGAGAGAACATGAATAATTATCAAGATCCGAGATGTCACAAATTACGCAAATGCTTATGTAAGACATCAAGCAAAATCCGAAAGGTCATAGATTACACAAATGCTCCCGCGGAAGAGCAAGCATAATTATCGAGACCTGAGAGGTCCACTACTCAGGCTACTTGGCTAACACGATAAAGGAAAAGATGAAAAATAGAAAGTGGAAGTCATGTATAGGGTTCAATGACTCGAATAAAGCATGCCAAAGGACAACTTTCATATTCCAAAAATTAATCAACTGATGGGCACTACAACGGGGCACGAGATGCTCAGTCTCATAGATGCATTCTCCAGGTAAAATCAGATACTCATGCATCCATCAGACCTAAAGAAGATGAGCTTTCTGATTAAGAGGAAGACTTATTGCTACAAAATCATGTCGCTTGTACTGAAGAATGTAAGAACGGCCTATCAGTGCTTAGTCTACAAAATGTTCTAAGAATACATGCGGAAGATGATGGAATCGCTCATAGAGTTTGAAATAAGATACAAACCTCAGACTGCAATCAAGACTCAAGAACTCACTGGCTTTATGGTACAGATGACGCCACCTCAAGAGAAAGATGACTCGAGCTGTATAAAATATGTCACGCAAGATGACACGATGGATAGAGGCATGGGGAAAGAACCTTTATACATGGAAGGGGCGCTCAACTTGGATAGCTCTGCAAACGCATGCGCAAGCAAAGCCACACTAATACTCAAAATATTATAGAAGACCATAACTGAAAGGGCAATGCGCTTTGCATTCAGCACATTAAACAATGAAGCCAAATATGAAGATTTTCTCGCATGTCAACGAAGATTCTCAAGCCAAACACAAGGATGAGTGCAAAACACAAGGATGAGGGCAAATCATAGCAAAGTTCTAAAATTGAAGGAAGGATTCCGTAGAGTAGCTATCCTGAGCACACGAGATGCTTGGATAGGATGAAAGACCTCGATAAAGGTCACAATCACCGAGGCCTTCTTCTCACCAATGATGACTAGGAGATAAGACCCTACATTAGGATAAAGGATCACAAATGAATCTCGTGGCACCCGAGCACATAAGATGCTTGGATGAAAGACCTCGATAAAGGTCACGGCCCCCGAGGCCTCCTTTTCATCATTGATGATCAGGAGAAAGACCTTATAGAAGGCAAAAGGACCACAAAAGTATCTCGTGGAACCTGAGCACACAAGATGATGAGATGAAAGACCTTAACCAAGAGGTCGGCCTAACGAGGCCTCCTAATTACTAAGGATGATCCCGAGAAAGACCCTACATAGGGTAAAAGTACCGCGGAAGTATCCCGTGGCACCCGAGATCAAAGAACCCTCGGACGAAAGACCTCATCCAGGGTGACGACCTAACGAGGCATCCTTATAACATAAAATGATTTTTAAAAAGACCGTACATAGGGAAAAAGACCATAGTAATTTTCATGGCACGTAAGTACACGAGATGCTAGGATGAAGTACTTCGATAATGGCACAGTCGCCAAGACGTCATAACTTACCTAAGATGAATAGGAAAAAAGACCTTACTTTAGGTAAAAGATCACTGTAATATTCCATGGTACCTCAAGTCACCAGATGACTACGACGGTCACACTAATGACTGTACACTCGAAGTCACACAAATGATTATGATACTTCAAGTCACACAGATGACTAAGGTACACAAAGTCACGCATATGACTATATTGGATCCAAAGACACATAGATGATTCACCCAGATGACTATGGGACTCCAAGTCACACAGATGGCTAAGTACCCCTAGTCACACAGATGACTAAGCACCCTAAGTCACCCGAATGACTATATTACTCTACGTCACAAAGATGATTAAGGTATCCAAAGTTACCTAGATAGCTATGATACCCAGAATCACAATTATGAAAATGACACACAAGTCACGTTGATGACTATGGTATCCAGATTAGCCAAATCTCACAAATCATAAATGATCTTGGTACTCTATTGAAGATGACTCCAAAGGACCTCACCATCAAGGACTCGTCAAACATGACTTTAGCAGACGAGGCAAAGAGGGCTCTAAAACCTTTTGCTAGAAAGCGAAAGCATTGATGAATTGCATGAGCAAACACATAAGTATAGAGAGATGCACGACAAGCTCAGATGAACAAGCAATTCATTTCAAATGAAGAACGTCAACAAGACAAAAAAGAACGTCAATCAAAATAATGTCATGATGTATGATATTAAGGCAACAAATACAAATGATAGAGTCCTCAGCTACCCATTCAGCTTGTATTGGTGGCAAAGCTTTTTAAAATGATGAAAGATACAAACGATCGATAACCCTTTTGGGCATATGAATAGTCGATTCTCTAAGACCTGATTCGACGAGGAATCTAACCTATGACCCCTGGGTGTCACAACTTCAAGATCCTCATTTCCTTCTTCATCACCTTCGTTTTCTACATTTGGGAGTCTCTCTGTCAATGAATATGGGTTGATGCAAATAAAGAAGAGAGCATTCAAAGAAATAATTATAGCATGAGTATGGCAAGGTACCTCATAGAGATACAAAGAAGTAAAATCATATGTGGCCGCGTACCGCAACTGATCCTTAGACTGAAGATCATAAGATTTCCAAGTTGCTTATGACAACACAGAGGAGAGCGGTTATCAAAACACATTCTTTTTTAAGGCTCGGTCCTCTAGTAATTGAATTACATTGTTTGTTTGCAGCAATTCTTGAAATTGATAGCAATTCTAATTTGCTAGTTATTGATTTACCTCCTGAGTATGCAATTGAATGGCCTCCAAAACATACAAGGTTTAATACTCTGGAGATTGCTCCTATGAACTATTACCAAGTGTCGTGATTGACTTTTTAACATGTTTGTTCAATCAAAGTTAGTGAATGACTTATGTAATTGGACCTTATATTGTATTCTTTTTTATGTATTTGCTCGCACCACTGAGTCAACAAAAACTTAAGTGGGTTCATTGTGTAGGAGTGTTCAGGAGGTTTTTTTTATTAGGCCATTGTGTGTGGGAAAGCACATCCACTCGCCTATACTTGTTAGGCCACCCTTTGGGGGAACTCGGATGAGCGTTGTCTATCTCATCGATATGGCGCATTTTAAGTGTTCTTTCCCTATGTCCGTGGTCATTGAATGTGACAGATGTCACAACATGATTGGTAACATACATGAGAATCTTTCCGTAAATACCCTGACCCGTGCAACTATGGCTATAATGAGCGGTGGCCGGACATTACCACCTCAACAAGGTTGTTGAGGTAGGATCCATGCCAACTAGTCAAGGTAGGGTGGAACCCTCACCACCCACCAGGCCACCGCCCACCATCGTTTGGGTGTGTTGGTGTTTAACGACATTTTTGTTCAAAGAATATTTTTTATCGAATTATTTTTTGTGGACCGATAAATTGATTATAAAAATATTTTCAGTATTTGAGAGAGAGGAAAAATAAGTGTAAATAAATAGAAATGCCAAAATATACAAATGGAAACCATGTATAACATATTCCAGATTTTTCACATCTCAAAAGAAAGTTAATTAAACAAACAACGCATTGATAATTTAAGTCTGTAGACAACCTCCGCGTCAATTCATCAGGCAGATACTGGAATACAGTCCTCGTAGTAACAATAACATTTTCGATGTAAGAATCCATGACATGTTCCATGCACTGCTTTCTCCCTTTGCTGACACTTGGCATCACAATGACTTGGCGATCTGCATCTCCCATGCCATGTTCGGCTTCTCACCTCACACATCCCAATTGCTGTTTCATATTTTTGGCAAATTTATAAATATAAAATTTGACCAAATGAAGAATAATTAGACTACCTGTATTTTAGGGGTCCTTCTTTAGTACAGTACTATAGATTGATCCACTTATATATCACTCTTACATGAGGATTATCTAAATCTGTCGCACGAAACACTATGGTAATAAATATTGTATATGTGTATTATTCTACGTATGTGGACCAGTGTTGATTAATACGCGTATAATACATGTATTATATACGTATTTTTAGTTCCCGTACTTTTATGCCCATCCCCAAATTCTACTAAAAAAATATAGAATAATTCACGTATAATATGGCTGGCATATTATACGGGTGAATTAAACGCCCAAAAACCCTACTCTCCTCTCTCTCGACTCAGTCACTCAGCCTCTCGCTCTTCTGAGTTCTCTCTCTCGAGTCTTCTTCAGTTCTTCTTCAGATTTTCAGAAGCAATCTGGTATGGTCTTCTCTCTCTCTCTCTCTCTGCTCTCTCTCTCTCTCTGCTCTCTCTCTCTCTCTGCTCTCTCTCTCTCTCTGCTCTCTCTCTCTCTCTCTCTCTCTCTCTCTCTCTCTCTCTCTGCTTCTTCTCTCTGCTTCTTCTCTCTGCTTCTTCTTCTTCTTCTTCTTCTTCTTCTTCTTCTTCTTCTTCTTCTTCTTCTTCTTCTTCTTCTTCTCATCACACATGGAGACACACAATAACTCAACTCAAGTCTCTTCTTCTTCTTCTTCTTCTCACACATGGAGACACACAATAACTCAACTCAAGTCTCTGTTTTGATTCTTTTGAATCAACGGTTTCAGGAACACAATTTAACTACTTGTATACACAAGTCTTTGTTTTGAATCAATGATTTATGCTCATGATTTATGCAGAAAGGCAACTAAAAAACGCAGCTAAAAATGCAAATCAAAAACGAAAAAAAAATCTCGATTTATCCCCGTCTCTATTTTTCTTGAAGTGTATTGATATCATGATTTTACACGTCTATGATTTATGCACACAAATGTTGTAGGAAAACTACTGGTCAAAACAGCTATCTGGTTCATGTATATAATTTGAACTTTTTATTGAAATTCATAATATATATATATATGTGTGTGTGTAAATTTTACGAACATATTTTTTGTGTCAAATTTTTGAAATGAAAATGTATAATACTCATTTAAAATCTGTATTTGAAGTTTTACGTATCACGTATTATTGACCGAATTTAACCAAATATTTGACGGTTTGATTCCTGAATTACACATACTGAATAATACTCTATACTTTTACCATTCTTGTATTAACTAACTATGATGTGGACATAGTGTGCGTCTATTAATAAGAAGAAAAAAAACTATTGATGCACCAGGCAATACTTTATGCGATTTTTTAATCAAATGAGAGATGAAATACACACAACACAACATGAAATAAATCAGTAATAATACACATTAAATAAATGAGTAAGAAATAAAAGTTAAAAAAATAATGATGATGAAAGTAGGAAATAATGACGTTACAAAAATAATGATGATGAAAGTAGGAAATAATGACATACCGGTGTTTAAAAGGAAAATGAAGGTAATTAAGAAGATTAATAGAAAAGAAAATTTAGGAGTTTTGGACATATTTTTAGATTTCTAATACAAACAACAATGGTTTCTATATCTATTTATAGACATTAAAATGTTGTTTCATGATGGGTTAACCCCTGAATTAGCATAAAAGCGTCAAAAATAAATATTAAATTACGAAACATAAATAAACAAAAGTCATCTTTGATTATGTTCAGAGGTCAAGATTTAATGAATAAGCTTTTGGGTCGTTGGAATTTTGCAATTCATGATTCAATTACATTCACAATAACTTTAATAAGCGTCATACAAAAATTATCAAGAAAATCCCATAAAATACATTGTCGTGAAAAGACAAAAAAACACTTGTTTTTTAGATTCTAATTGCAGTATTACTTGGAGGAGAACATAGTTTTAAGTAATAACTAATGATGTAATTTTAAAAGTAATGAGCTTAATGGTAGGTAAGATTATGATATTCCGTTTTATTATGATATGATAGTTTAAATTGCGTGTGACTATACATTTATGTCACTAATCATGTTTTTTTCCATTAATATACATTTCACTAATAACATGAGATTGCATACACTACAACTCATAATCACTCATAATATTGATTAATAACGTATTGCTACATAAAAAATTTCATCTTTTAAGGATATATGAATCTTAGTATTTACAAATGTTAATATAGAAGTCTCCGATATAAAAAGCACGACATAAAATTAAGGATTGAGTCCCCGTCCTATTGGGGAACAAGACTGAGACGACTCGAATCTAATCTAACTAAAAAATAAGGAAGCGAAAAAAGCAAAAATGAAAAACTGCAAGAGATAACTTCTTTTAGGCGTTTATGCCAAGCTGATCTTGACAGTCTATTTTCAATACGGACGACCCAAATGAAAGGGACATATCTCATTCTGTCAGAATATATTTCAACAAGAAAGGGAGATCCATTTCCTAAAAAATTAGACCTAAATTTCATGATGTATAATATCTAAGGCAACAAATACAAATGAAGAAGGCCTCAGCTATGAATTCAGGTTAATTGGTGGCAAAGCTTTTTAGCTGTTTATAAGGTCGTTTTGTACAACAACAAGGCAGATTGCTCAAATCAGACATGTTGGTCTTTCGTAACAGCAAAGTTTTCAATTTTTTCCCTTTAAATGATGAAAGATACGGCCGATAACCTTTTTGCGCATAAGATTAGCCAAATCTCCAAGACAGATTTTGATTCGACAAGTAAGCAAACCAATTACCCGTGTGTGGCTTATGGTGTCACAGCTTCTAGATCCTTATTTCCTTCTTCATCCCCTACCTTTTCTGCATCTGGGAGTCCCTTTAAAACCTATATAACATTAAATATGATGACTTCGATTATAAAAGAATATGGGTTGAGGCAACTAAAGAAAGCATTCAAAGAAGAATTATAGTGATGAATAAAATAAGGTACCTCATAGAGATACTGAGAAGCAAAAGCATCAGTGGCTGCATACTGCAACTACTCCTTTGACAGAAGATCAGTCTCCCAGTTCCCACGTTGAATTCCGCTCGGCTTAGGAAGCTGCAGCATTAGAAATAGAAACTCCAATAAGATTTCCGAGTTGCTTATGACAACGAGGAGGAGAGTGGTTATTAGAACATATGTTCTTTTTTAAGGTTCAATCCTCTAGTAATTGACTTGCTTGTTTACTTAGAGTAATCATTGAAATTGACAACAATCCTAATTTTCTAATAATACTAATTTACATCTTGCATACTATTTTCTAATAATACTAATTTACATCTTGCGTATGCAGTTGAATTGCCTCCAAAACAAACAAGGTTCAATCCTCTTGTAATTGACCACTATGACTTGGGCTCACTACGGTGGAACGTGATTGTTCTTATGAACTACTACCAAGTATCATCTTTGACTTTTCAATATGTTTACTCAATCCGCTTTATTGAGCTACTTATGTTAGTAGATCTTGTATTATACTTTTTTATGCATTCGCTCGTGCTTTTGTCGCAACTGAGACAACAAAGACTTAAGTGCGCCCCTTGCTTAGGAGTGTTCTGAAGGTTGTGGTCTAGTAAACTTGCGATGAGGCTATGGCGCATTGGAAAAGACATTCCTTCTCCAATATGACATTTTTAGGGTCCATGGAGGTGTCGTCTTTCCATTTTGAGAAGGGCTAATTAGTTGTTAGGTCTCACCCTTTTTGGGAGATCGTGGATGAGTGCTGTCTATCTCATCAATATGGTGCGTTCTAAGTGTTCTTCCCCTGAATTCGTAGTCTTTACATGTGACAAATGGCGCGACGTGATTGGTAGTGCACGTAAGAAATTTTCGTCTGAGAGCTGGGGTGCTCGACATACATTTTCTTGTCAATATCTAGTCAGGCTTTCCTGATCTGGTTAGATCTTTGATCCATTCTTTGAGCTAAGGTGCTTGGTACATATTTTCTTGTCAATATCTAGCCAGGCCTTTCTAGCTCTGGCTAAATCTTTGATCCTGTCTGTGAGCTGAGGTGCTTGGCAAACATCTCATTGTCAATATCCTGCCATGTTTTCCTACTCTGGTTAGATCATTGATCCCGTTTGTAATTTAAGGTGCTTGACGACCATCTTCTTGTCGATATCTAGCTGGGCTTTCCTACTATGGCTATATCTTTGATCCCGTCTGCGAGCTGAGGTGCTCGACAGCTATGTCCTTGATATCTAATCAGTTTGTTCCTGTTCTAGTTAGATCATTGATCCCGTCTGTGAGCTGAGGTGCTCGGCTGACAGTTCCTTGTCGATATCTAGCCAAGCTTTCACGCTCTGGCTAGATCCTTAATCTCGTTTACGAGCTGAGGTGCTCGGCAAACATCTCTTTGTCGATATCTTCTTTCATGCTCTGACTAGATCTTTGATCTCGTCTGCGAGTTGAGGTGCTCGACATATATTTTCTTGAAGACATCTCGCCAGGATTTCATGCTCTGGCTCACTACAAGAAAAATCACCTATTGTAGTGGTTTTCGAAGGTTTCGGCGGCGCTGTTAACCACCGGTAAAACAACCGCCACAAAACTTTTAGCGGCAGTTTTTTGAACCGCTGTAGGACCCCCGCTAAATTTACCAATATTGGCGGTTTAAAACCGCCGGTAAAAGAGTAATGAAATAAAATATATTACGGCGGTTTACAAATCTGCCGCTAATGTTATCATTTTTTTAAACGATTGGGTTGTTTAATTTACTGAACCAAGAAAATTTTACCAATGACCAATGTTTCAACAAATACTAAATACAAGTAATCAAAAACAAAATACTACCATCAAAATTCACAATGGGGCACTCACAAACATAAACTCTTCCTCTAATCGTGTCCTGCCAAAACCAAACCAAAAAATTCATAAAGGACTGCATTATACATGAATAAACAAAAAATTATACTAAAATTTCTAATCAGATGCTAAAGATATCATCAAAGAACATCAATCTAAGGCAAAAGACCTTGCATTATTTGGTTTGGTTTTGGCAAAAAATATCACAAAAATATCAGTTCCAGCATTTTAAACAAATTTATATATATTAACAATGACCTTGCACTATAAAGAATAAGGAGGAGCTAGAGTTCTGAAGATGTTTACTACATAGATGTGATTGTATGTGTGTGTAAGCTTCTGAAATTCTTTGACATACAAAAGAACTAAAATTATATACACAACTTGAGTATTGAATGAAAGATTATAAAATTAAGATGAAGGCATCAATAAATATTTTTAATTAGATCAAATCACCCAACACACAAAGTTTCATTCATTTTACAGATAAAGGATGAGTAAGAGCCCACCTGATTATGCATACAAAGTTAAACGTATTCAAAAAAGTTAGAGACGATTATACATTTTCGTTGTATCGGAGACTTTCTGAATTTAAATTCTCCGCGGTCTTCGATCTTCAAATCCAAGAACTTCAATTAGTCTTCGCATCAATAACCACTCGTTGGATTCAGAAGTATATCTCGTAAGAACATCATTAGGAAATGTGTGTGGGTTCTCAAAACAACTGGGGATGAAAGATTTCTTTTCTTCCTCTATGAATTCGGCAGCAACAATAGGAGGGAGAGAGATAAACCTTTTATGTTCTGTGTGAATAGGGTTGTGTCAACACACTTTGGGAGGCAACCCTAATGTCATCCCTTATATAATAATTTGAAAATTTTCACATTAAACCCATATGTGTATATTTTCTGAACTTCACCCCAATAATCTATAATTACCGAAAATTCAATCTCCAATTAAAGTCAATATTATGTCCAAATTCATCAACCCAAAATTGATAATCATCAATTAATTAATTTGTCTTATTTACTAATTGTCCAATAATTAGAAAATATTAAAATAATTAATTTTAACATCAATTAATTGATCTTCACTAATTAAGTGACAACGCCCATCACATATGAGTTCAGGAAATACACCTTGGATCAAAACACATTTTTGGTCTAACTGATGTTGTTTCTTCTATTTCAATCTTCATGAAGTACTCCTAAGACCGAATGAACCCACATGAATAAATCTATATGATTAAAATACCCGGTGAATTTATCTCTATAAATTTCTGACCTATTTAATCTTGACATTGCACACCTCCATTATAGGTTTGATGGCGAATCATCTCTCGATTCATGTGCATTACATTTTCTACTGGTGCAAGTAAACACTTTTATTTCATGGTCCATAGAATATTTTAACATATTACCCCATGAATATTAGTAACAACATGAGTGGGATGTAAAATTATCATTTACCCCTCTTGTTATTATTTCATTCACTCATTTATTGACTGTGAATAAGAAAGACATAATAGTGAATTGTCTCGTACAACTCCCCATGTCTTATTCAATGATACATTTCATCGAGTACCTGACCAGGTTAATTGAGTCACACACCCATCAATAAAGCATAATGTGATATTGTTACATTTTACAATCTAACCATGAATTTTCATATATGTGAATCATGCAACTCTAACATAATTGAATCACGATCCCAACAGCCGAGATATTGTCCGACAATTCAAACCCACTCTTTTGACCTATCAAAGATTGTAACTAACTCGGTTAAGTTTTATATTCATCTCAGGATTAATGTAATTATGAAAATATCTTTAAGGTATAACAATTAGTTTTAGAACTAATTTGTTATTGGTCTATTCAACATGTTCCACAACATGTCTAGGTCAACCAGTAGAATCCCCACTCCCATGCTCTAAGACTGGCATCATTTGGTTCAACCTAACAATCATAATCAGACTCGATTACTCAGTCGATCCTAAGACTACGAATAACGTTCTGAACTATTTCAGAAGAGTTTGTCTTACCTCTCCGTCTTTACTCTTCTTATGTTGAAAATAGTTTCAGGACTTAAGTAAATTATAAACACACTTTAATTAATAGAAAAATTTTCATTCATTCATAAAATTCAGTAATCAAAGTGTCAGAGAAATAATTAAATACTCATAAATAGTTATTACACCCTACTTTATGAACATAATTTCAACAATCTCCCATTTGGAATAATGTATGCGTGTACAATCTCGTATTCATATGCCATTCAGATGACCATCAAAGACTTATCTGCTTAAAGTCTTCGTGAATGGATCTGTAGGTTGTTGACTATCGATATGTGTGTAACTATAACTTCTCCACGCTGAACAATCTCTCTAATCAGGTGATACTTAGCTCTATGTGCTTGGATCTTTTGTGGCTCCTTGGTTTCTTCGAGTTTGCTACAGCCCCACTATTATCGCAATAAAGTGTCATGGGCTTGTGAGCTTCTAGAACAACTTTCAAAGTTTTCAAGAACTTTCTAAGCCATACAACCTCATTAGCAGCTTCACAAGCTTCCACCTATTCAGCTTCCATGGTAGAATCAGCAATATAATATTGCTTGATACTTCTCTATATAATTGCTTTACCGTTCAGGATGAACACTGATCCTGAAGTGGAACTCCTAGAATCATTGTCTATTTGGAAGTCAGAATCAGTATACCCCGTTATATTCAGGTTAGTACCTGAATATACAAGCATGTAGTTCCTTGTTCTCCTAAGATACTTAAGGACATGCTTGACAGCATTCTAATGCTTAATTCCAAGATAAAATTGGAAATGACTCACCACACCCACGCATAGCAAACGTCTGGCCTTGTGCAAAACATCGTATACATGAAACTTCCGAAGGCTAAGGCATATGGAATCTTTGTCATGTCTTCCTCTTCTTGAGGAGTCTTGGGAGACTGTTCTTTGGAGAGGCTGACTCCATGCCTGAAAGGAAGAGATCTATTTTTTGAGTCTTGTATACTGAAGTGATCCATCAGCTTATCAATATAAGATGCTTGAGATAGTACCAATTGTCTGTTCTTCCTATCTCGAAAGATCTGAATACCTAAGACAAATGTAGCTTCTCCAAGATCCTTCATACCAAATTGCTTTGCAAGCCAAACCTTGACATTAGATAATTTTCTTACACCATTCCCAATAAGTAAAATATCATATACGTACAAGACTAGAAAAACCATTTTCCCTTCGTGTATCAGCAAATACACAGCGTTCGTCCACTAACTATTGAAGACCAAAGTTTTTTACGGTTTCGTCGAATCTAATATTCCACGATCAGAACACTTGCTTAAGTCCATAAATGGACTTCAACCGTTCGCAAACCTTTCCTTCTTGGCCTTTCTCCATGAACCCGTCTAGTTAAGTCATATAAATACGCTCTTCAAGATTGACATTCAAAAAAGAAGTCTTGATATTCATCTACCAGTTTTCATATGGATTTAAGCATGGCTACCGATGATAAGATATCCTTATAAGCTATACCTTCCTTTTGGGTGTAGCCTTTGGTTACAAACTTAGCTTTGAATGTCTTCACATTTCCATCCAGACCTCTCTTTTTCTTATAGATCCATTTACACCCTATAGGTTTTACCCCTTTAGGAGGATCTATAAGTTTTCAGACTCCGTTGAAGTACATCAAATATATCTCAATGTTTATGGCTTCTTGCTATAGGTTTGCTTCAGGACCAGCCATCGCTTTGGAGTAGGAGACAGTTTCATCATGATCCTTATCTAAGACGGTTGTTAAGGCATCACCATAAGACATGTACCTGTCAAGCTGTCTCACAACCTTCCCACTACGTTGAGGCTCCATAGGCTCTCACCCATGCTGTGGTTCTTCCATTATTGAATCAGAAACAGTTCTTGATTGGGGAGTCGGTGTCTTCCGACTCAATAATTCCTCTAGCACAAGAGTGCTTCTCCGCTTCACACTTCTTATATAGTCTTCTTTAAGAAAATGTGTATTCATGTTTACAGTTATTTTCTTGTCAGTCAAACTATAAAAGACATACTCCTTCATTCCTTTGGGATATCCTACAAACATGCATAATTCGAATCAACTGGCCAACTTGACTGTCTTCTATTTAAGAACCTGTACTGGGCACCCTCATATCCTAAAGTGGTTAACGGATGACTTTCGTCCATTACATCTTTCATATGACGTACCAGCCACCGTCTTCGACGGAACTTGGTTCAGAATGTATGTTGTTATTTTCAAGGCATATCCCCATAACGAATCTAAGAATTATGAGTAACGCATCATAGATCTAACCATATCCATCATAGTTCGATTCCTTCTCTCTGACACACCATTCTGTTCTGGAGTGCAAGGTGCTGTAAGTTGAGAAAGAATACATTATTCCTTAAGAAAGTCTTCGAACTCTCCTAGCAAGTACTCTCCACCACGATCAGATCGTAGTGTTTTGATTTGTTTCTCTAATTATTTTTTCAACTATAGCCTTGTATTCTTCAAACTTAAATATTTGATGAATAAGTTGAGGTACTCACTTCCTGAGCTGATGAAGGAACTACAAGCTGCTGATACCCTGTTAGAGGAACACTGGAGAGACAAACTTTACTGAAAGTAAGCCTTCCACCTCTGGAGCTAAAAGGAAACACAAGAGAGTTCTGACGAAAGCTAAGAAGCAGAACTCAAAATGAGAAAGCTTTACGAGGACGAGTTCAGCTTCCGTTGGGAAAATGAAGCACTAGTATCGATTTACGAGAACTATTATGGTTTTTACGCCCATTGCTTTTTTAAAGCCTCAAATTAGACAGATTGATTTTCCATTTGGTCAAATGGAAGACGATTGGAAAAAGACCATGCTCTTTCAGTATTGATACACGTAAATACTGAAATACATGTAAAAAGCCTATTTCCATGTAATTTGCCGAGAAAACAAATAGTAACGTACGAAGTATTTAATGTGTACCAAACACAAACAGGAAACAAACCAAATGTTTATCATTGCATGTATTATCCATCCTTAATTATTCCCAAAATTGACCAGCCAACATTTTTTTTCAATCAATCTATTAGCTAATAAAACAAAAAGTAACTTGACAAAGGGACAACTCATTCGTGTGAACAAAATACAACTAAACATAGATTGACTCTTAAATGCTATCAAAATTTATATACATGATCATGATAATTAGGGTGTTTCTAAAAGAACCAAAGATAATTTAGATCCTATAATTAACATGAGAGAGGGTTATATTAGCTTAATCTTTATCATTAAAATATTATAAATGGACTAGATTTGCTTTGCATGTAGCTTTAAGTTTTTATAAAGAAAATCTTGACTATTGAAAACGAAATCAAAGGTCTGGATGTTACAACATTCTCTCATTTTCACTTGAAATTACATGAGAGAGGGTTATATTAGCTTAATCTTTATCACGTAAATATTATAAATGGATGAGATTTGATTTGCATGTAGCTTTAAATTTTTATTAAAAAACTTTAAGCATTAAAAACGAAATCAATGATCTGGATCTTATATCATCTTAACATGTCAAATCCAGTCACCCTCCAAACCAACCTGATCAATGCAATGGATTAAAAGTTGTATTGATGCCCCAAATTTCATTTGTATCCCTTCATTTTAATTTTCCATTTATTAATTTTTCTTGTCATGCTATTTATTATTAGGTATAATTTATCTGTGTGCCCTCTAATTGTTTAAGGAAAAATAACATAGATAAGCTACTTTCATAGTAGTAAGTTAGTAATTGGCCTAAATAAAATTGAAGTAGATAAATGATCATTTCTATTTAATTTAATTTTTAATTTTAATAATTTGTGTACAATACCCTTATCTCATATTTCTACTAAGATTTTTTAGTTATTTTTTCAAAATTAAATATGGTAACTTCTTTAAACCTTAACAGTTATGATACTATTTGTGTAATTAAATATAAATTTCATATTAAGTGAATGTTTTGTTGTTATTATAGATTTATAAGTAATATTTATATTATGATAAAACGTAAGTAATATATTATCGATGATAATATGTATTAACATTTATTTAGGATAATGTATAGTATTGTATTAATGTTTATTTAAGATAATATTAACATATATTCAATATATGATATAATATTTAGAGTGTTAACGCATAATATGATATTAGCGTTTATTCAAAATATGATATAAACGCTAATAGTTACATTAACAATCAAATTATATGATATTAATAAGTTTTTAGAATGATTTAATCTTGAATAAATATTGTATTAACATCAGATAACATTATATTAACGTTTATTTAAGAGCATAACTAATTCTAATATTGTATTTATATTTATTTAATACAATTATGAACAGTAAAATTTGATGGAAGGGAGACGAAACCTAAGTTTGGGAAAAAATGAACGATAAAATTTGAAATTAAATTAAAAAATAAAATTATATGTAACCTCTATGACTACTCCTACGAATATGTGATAATTGATGTCATTATTATTTAATTTATTAATTAAATAATGAAAAATTTAAAAATGTATTGCAAATAAGGGTATTTTAGACAACCTACAAGCTGTTTATATTACAATAGCTAACAAGAGATATTTATCTACTACATATTTTTTAAGCGAACTAATAACTTACTTCTTAGAAAGTGATATATCATTAGGATTTCTGTTTGTTTAACTAACAGTAATGTCTCCTAATGTGAAAATGACGCAGACGTATTTTGTTGAAAAATAAAGTTATGACATTTTTTACACGAACGTTATTAAAAAATATTAATACCAAATTGGCCCTTATTTCTACAATATTCTTTTTTCCTAAAACCATTTTCATATTCCAAACAATTTTCTGCTTCTTATATTTGGATTCAATTATTAGTTAGATCTATCCGTATCTATTTTCAAAATAGATGAAATTGTCATTTAAGTAAATCAAATGAGACAATTGAAGAATTTTTCTAATTATATTATTATTACAAATTTCACGGCAAACCTCCCCCATGCCATCCCCATGCATCATCAACCAACAAACACTTTCTCATCACCCCTCTTCTTTTCATATATTCTCAACGTAAATCATAAATGCGTTCATCATTTCTTATTACTTTGTTTTCCATAGAAATAAATTTGGAGAATGCCACATATAGGATCTGACAACTTGATACTGTCACTAATTAATTTAACCAGGATTTTTCATTCTATAATCTTCTGGTATTTATTTCAATATATCTCTCCTACTTCTTTATATAGCTTAGTATTGGCCTTATGAGGCAACAACAACACCAACCCCCAGTAAAAAAACAGAGAATTCCTTTCTATTTCTTTCCAAACATTTTCCTTTTCCAATTGGTTTCTTTTTCCTTTTTATAATTTGAAACCCCATAAGATGACAAGAAAGAAGGTGAAGCTTGCATACATAACGAACAATTCATCAAGAAAAGCAACGTACAAAAAAAGGAAGAAAGGTCTGATGAAGAAAGTGAGTGAACTCAGCACTCTATGTGGAATAGATGCTTGTGCTATCATTTACAGTGCCTATGATTCACAACCAGAAGTTTGGCCTTCACCAATGGAAGCCCAAAGGGTAATTTCTCAGTTCAAGAAAATGCCCGAAATGGAACAGAGCAAGAAGATGGTGAACCAAGACACTTTCCTTAAACAGAGGATTTCAAAAGCCAACGAACAGCTGAATAAACAGAAGAAGGAGAACAGAGAGAAGGAATTGACTCGGATCATGTTTGAAAGTCTGACTGGGAAAGGCTTACAGGGTCTGAGCATGACGGATTTGAATGATTTGGGTTGGTTGATTGATCAGAACCTGAAAGATATTCAAAAGAGGATTGACTCACTTAACAAAAATTCAGCTAAAGTTATAGCAGTAGCAGAAGATGATGGAGTGCAGAAGAAGAGTGAAGAGATGATGATGATGGAGCAAAATACTCAAAGGAATGAAAATTATGCGATAATGAATATGCAGAGGCAGACATTGTTGATGGACATTGAGAATACTAATGATCAAATGAGTTTTGGTGCCGCTGATGATTTTATTCTTTCTTTTGGAGATCATAACCTTAATGCTCTCTGGTCCAGTGACTTTTTCCCTTGAGTTCTTTCTATGTTTCTTTTTTTGGTAATTAGCTTCTCTATGTTTCTGTTTCTGTGGCAGACGTCTGTCTTAATAAATTGCTATTACTTTCCTATCATTATTTATTGACAGCTTTAATTTTTGTGACTAAATATGCAGATAGTCTTCTATGCACGGTACATGATTTTTTAATGAATATTTGAACCTAAAATATGTACATCTATATCCATAATATATTAAATGTGGTTTGATGTGAGAATCATTTCTTGGATCATTCAATCCCTACCATTAATAAGGTATTCCAAAAAACTAACTAAAAGAAATTTCCAGCACAAAAAATTTAGCAGAGGAAGGAGGGATGCAGAAGATTGGACCAACAAAATGAATGTTGGACCATAATAGTAAGCTTGGATGATGTAATAACAAGTAATGTTACCAAATTATATTGTGCTTTTATTGGCAAGATCAATCCATGGTACGAAATATGCAATGGTTGCAACGCTAGAGTATATCCTCAAGCAGAAAATAAATTACAGGAAAACATATCATTCACAAGAAAGTATTTGTTGAGACTAATAGTGTCAGATGGTTTATAAGTATACGTCACAATGATGCAGCTAAGACTTTCATTGAATGTTCAGTGACTAAATATGCAGTTAGTATTTTAATGATATATCGAATTGTTTTAAAAAATTTACTATTTTATAGTAACTATAGTAGTCAACATTTGTTGCCTTTTCATAACAATATATCTATGCATTTATGATTTAAAGAACGAGAACTGTGCAAACACTACAAGAAGCTGGTGCTCACAGAAGACAGTTCAAATTCTTAGTTAAGATGGATGAAAAGAAAAGAGAAGATAGGGCAAAGAACAAAGTGATTGTGGAAGAAGTGTCAAAGATTGATGAAAATGAGAGTGAAGCAGAAGGAAGTCAAACGGCCAAGAAGCAGAAAAATGAAGATTAAAATGCCACTTTTATCTTTGATTTAAAGCTCTTAATAAAATATTTTTCCGTTTTATGTTATTTTGTAATTTTCTCTTCATTGAATCAATGATAAATCAGTTTGCATTCTAATTAATGTCTTATACTTACTTTTTTTTTTACAAAAGAGAATTATATTAAAAGAGAAAACTTACTGAGGAGAGTTTGTAAGCAAATTGGAAATATAAAGCATATCAAAAGGAACAAAATGAACAAAATGAACACTACTCAATTATATTTGTTACGTTTAGGCAAAAAAAGTATATTTGTTACGGATATTCTCCAGCTGAGCAGTAAGTAGTCAGCTAAAGTCTACTCAAGTATATTCCTTTTAATGTCTTATATTTCTGTAGTAACAAAAATACTTGAATTAATTAATAAACCTATTATTAGTATTTTGATGAATAAGTTGAGGTACTCACTTCCTGAGCTGATGAAGGAATTGCAAGCTGCTGAGACCCTGTTTTTAAAGGGCAAGAGGAAGACTGGAGAGGCAAACTTTACTGAAAGTAAGCCTTCCACCTCTGGAGCCAAAAGGAAACACAAGAGAGTTCTGAAGAAAGCTAAGAAACAGAACTCAAAATCAGAAGGCTTTACGAGGGTGAGTTCAGCTTCCATTGGGGAAATAGAGCACTAGTATCGGCCGTCTCTATGAGAACTATTAAATTATCATTTGATAATAGTTTTACAATTTTACGTGATGTTTCCCGGTATTTGGGAAGAACCTTATATCAGTAGTTAGTTTAATTGAGCAATGATTCAAACTGAATTTTATTGATAAAGATATTTGTATTTTTAGAAATGGCTGCTTAATTACTACTGCATGTTTAATAAATAAATTGTTTTACATAAAACCAATCGTTCCTATAACATGTGACAGTGAAGTAAATGTTGATTTATAAAGAGATAGTAAAAGGTTGAAATCTAACTAAATCAATCTAACCTATTTGTGGCACTTAAGTCTTGGTCATATTAGCCTGGACAGGATTAAAAGACTTGCAAAAGATGGTCCATTACACACTTTAAGTGTGGGATCACTACCCACTTGTGAATCCTGTATAGAAGGTAAAATGACCAAGAGACCCTTTTCAGCGAAGGGTGAAAAATGACCACATAGTAATGTATGTGGGCCATTGAATATCCAAGCAAAAGGAGGTTATGAATATTTTGTAACTTTCACTGATGACTACTCACGTTTTGGACATGTTTATCTAATGTACCAAAACTGAACTTCTCAAAAGTGTTAGGCAGAGTCTTAAGGATCATATCAACTTATGTCTCACCATCCACCTCAGCACTCATGATCTCCATCTTATTCAGATAACGAATGATCAGCATCATATGTTCTCTGATAGGAGTTCTAGGTTTCATTTTTCAGTTCATGAAGTTTCACACAGGTACCTGTTCGGCTTGACGACCCTGATCTCTGACCATGTTATGATGCTATTGTTGCAACAAATTGCTAACAGAAGCCAAGATGTAACACATGGCGATCTCATCTTAAGTCGATTCAACAATAGGCTCAAGGGGACAAGGGTGGTGAGCTAGAACTTGTACTTTTCTACCGTCAACACGATATCATGATTACGTTTCCAATCCACGTAATTTTCACCAGTAAGTTTGTTCGCCTTTAAGATAGTTGAGAGTGAGGATAGCGACATGATTACCGAAAAGAATAAATAAAACGGTGTAAATAAATATTCAACTATTTAGGAAAGTATGATGCATCATGTAAATACTTAAATATTTAAAAATTCAATAAAAAATATTTCTTTCATGATGTTATGATCAACAATGATAGCTTGTCTCATCTAAGGACAATGTCCAAGCTACATCCTATTGCGTCAAGACTCACCTCGTTTGGTTAACGCTTCTCAAGATATATCACTACATCTAGCTTAACCAATCACTAATAGTTTTGGTCACCTTAACCACATTGACTATCTCCTATGAGGGATTCTAATGTGCTTCGGTCTAAGTGATTAACCAACTCATCGACTTTAAAGGTTGCTATGAACTAACAGTCCGTCTAGGAACAGTCTTGCCAAACCACTTCCTTTACAAGTCTTAGCTTCTTAAGCAACTCGATGACTCAAAGCGATACGATTCCCAAGTTTGTCCCACTGAAGAGAGGACCGCGAGTGCGACTCCAAACTATTTCTCGTGCCATGATCAAGCTTGCGTTTACGACCTTGACAACGTTTCAACGTAAACGACCCTCCCGTTTAGTCTTTTTTTGAAAAATAGATTTTTCTTTGCTTTTTCCAAAAATAAATATAACTTTTTATCCTTTGAAAAAACAAGTTCTATAAATTTAAATCACAATTTATAATTTATAACTTTTATAAAATTCGCATTGTATTTAAATTATAACCCATTATAAAATTAAACTAAAATTATGCATGTACATGCTACCTGTCATTTTGATATTGACATATCTTTATTTCTATATGGCATGTTATATGATAATACGAGATTAATAATAAATCATTCATTCAAAACTAGTCTCTCTATGACTCATTTCTAATTACAACCCAAGAATAATAAATAAATTATAATAATTTAAATACTAATCTTTATGACGTATGTAATCTTCTCATTCTCCTTCAGAAAATTCCACTAATTTGTAACTCTTAACAAAAGTTCAGTCCCATTTTTAAAATTAAAATTTTAATTTAAAATTTAACTTTCCAACAATATTTACTTAGATAAATAAATTACCAAGTAAAATAATCAATTGATTTATTTTTCAAAAATAAATTTCTAAAATAAATTCTAATTAATTAGTGTTGAAAAATTATTGAACTAAATAAAAAAAAATTAGGGGCTAGATTAGGCAAAACTCTAAGATTTCCTAAACTCAAAAATTTCAAAAACCTCATGGTTTTCTAATCCCTAAAGTTGTAAAAACCCCAAGGTTTCCTAAATCCTAAAGTTTCTAAAAACTCAAGGTTTCCTAAACCCTAAAGTTTCTAAAACCTTAACGTTTCTTGATCTATATGGTTTCCTAAACCATGATTAGGAAACCTACAGCGGCGAGCGGCGACGACAAGCAGTGGTGTGGGGGAGTAGACGACGACGTGACGCAGCGATGATGAACGGTGACTTTTTGAGGCGGCGACGAATTTCATGGAATTTTTTAAAAAATACAACATTTTCAAGAAAATAAACTACATAAAATCATATGCCTCAATTTCAGTGTACATCAATTCAATAATTGAAAAAGAAAATGCTTAGGGTCAATAGATCGGGATCCATCCATAAAACACATTAAAACAATTTTGAATCTACCATAAAAAATATGCCAATATCACAGCATCCAACAATACATACGTTTGATCACAGAATATGCATAATCAAGATACCTAGCTCTAATACCAATTGTTGGATCGTGTTTTAAAAATTTGAGAAAAAATCATTGAACCACGAACGGTTCGTGAGCGAAATATAAAAAATGTTTACGCCAACCAATTTAATCATATTAAATATTAAAATCATATATCCGATTATGCAGACAAAGTTAAACGTATTCAATAAAGGTAGAAACGATTTATATATTTTCGTTGTATCGAAGGCTTTCTGAATTGGTAGAATCCTTATTAAAATGCTTCACGTTCTTCGGTCTTCAAATCCAATAACTTCAATTAGTCTTCACACTAACAACCACTCATTAGATTCAGAAGTATATCTCACTATGACGTCATTAGGAACTGAGTGATGGCTCCTAAAACAACTGAGTAAGAAAGAATTATTTTCTTCCTCTATGAATTCGACGGCAACAGTAGGAGGGGAAGGGAGAAACATTTTTCTGCTCTGTGTGATTATGGTTGTGTCAACACACTTAGGAAAGCAACCCAAATGTCATCCCTTATATAATAATTTTAAAATTTTCACATATACCCATATATGTGTAATTTCATAAATTCACTGCCTTAATCTATGATTGTCGAAAATTGCATCTCCCATTAAAGTCAATATTGTGTCTAAATTCATCAACCCAAATTGATCTTCATCAATTAATTAATTAATTTTTCTTATTTACTACTTATCTAATAATTAGAAAATAATAAAATAATTAATTTGAACATCAATTAATTACTCTTCATTAATTAAGTGACAACATTCATCACATATGAGTTCAGGAAATACACCTTGGCTCAAAACACATTTTAGTCCAACTAAGGTTGTTTCTTCTGTTCCTGCCATCATAAGCTACTCTTGAGACTGATGTACCAACATGATAAATCTATATGATTCAAATACCCGACGAATTTTTCTCTATAAATTCTTGCTCTATTTAATCCTAACATCGTACGACTCCATTATAAGTTCGATGCTGAATCAACTCTTGATCGATGCACGCTATATTTTTAGTTGGTGCAAATAAATATTTTTATTTCAAGGTCTACAAAATATTTTAACATATTACCCTTCGTGAATATCAATAACAAGAGAGATATATAAAATTATCATTTTACCCATCTTATTATTATTTCCTTAACTCCTTTATTGACTGTGAATAAGAAAGACATAATAGTGAATTGTCTCGTACGATTCCCCATGTCTTATTCATTGATAAATTTCATCGAGTACCTAACCAGGTTAATTTATTCACACACCCATCAATAGAGTATAGTGATATTGTTACATTTTATAATCTAACCACATATATGTGAATAACACAACTCTAACATAGTTGAATCACGATCCCACCAGGTGAAGTATTGTCCAGCAATTCGAACTCACTCCTTTGGTGTATCAAAGATAATAACTAACTAGGTCAAATTTCATATCCATTTCAAGATTAAGGTAATAATGAAAATACCCTTAAGGTGTAACAATTAGTTTTAGAGCTAGATAAACGAATTTACTCTAAACTAATTTATTACTGGTCTATTCAACATGTTCTACAACATATTTAAGTCAGCCGTTAGAGTTCCCACTCCCATGCCTCAAGACCGCCATCCTTTGATTTAACCTAACAGTCATGATCGGACTCGATTGCTAGTCGATCCTAAGACTGCGAATAACATTCTGAACTATTTCAGAAGAGTTTGTCTGGAAGACCCCTCAGTCTTTTCTCTTCTTATGTTGACAATAGTTTTTGGACCTGAGTAAATTATAAACACATTTTAATTAATAGAAAAACTTTCATTCATTCATAAAATTCAGTAATTCAAAATGTCAGAGAAATAACTAAATACTCATAAATAGTTATTGCATCATATTTTATGGACATAATTCCAACATCAACATCCAATCATGACTCATTAGACCATAGATGCATGGGCCTGGGTATCTATAAGGAAGATTCTCATATTTGTTACCTTTTATATTGTGACATGCGTCATGTGCAGTGAGTGCAAATACGGGAAGGAAGAATACAGAGAGCGCGCCACATTAACGAGACTGGTTGTATTCGTCTAGGACCACTCTTGAGGGATGTCGTAACAACCAGGTCCCCTTCTATAATGAGAAGATGACAGATTCATGACCCTCAAAGAGTCCATATTGGTGAAGGAATGTCATTTTCAATAGAGTGTAATCTCGTACCTATCCTACTAAACCACACCCCCATAAATGTTCCATGGTAAGAGACCCACTTAACTTTTTATCAATTGACTTGATGGTCACAAGATATATGAACAAATGCATAGAAGGAGTAAATAATACAAGATATTTTTATGTAGGTTTGTCGATGATATGGATCTTACAATCACGTTGAAAATTCAAATATGATACTTGACAGTAGTTCATAGGAGCAATCATGTGCCACTATGACGAGTTAAAACCATAGTGATCAACCATGAGTGATGGGGAGGGGTACATTCATGTACAATGTTTTATCATGTTATTTGATGTTACCATTGAATGTTATCACTTCGCACTATCAATTGATGCTATCGCATTTATATCACCAGTTGATATTATAATTCGTTCAATTGTGTTATCAAATGATATTCCCTATTAAACTTAATGCTTCATGTTCACATGATATTCTTGATGTAATCATTTAATGTTATCAATTAATGCTCTAGCATGATGTTACTGAGTTCTATTTGATGATGTGTTATCATGTTATCCTACCTTAGTGTTCACATGTGTCTGTTGTCATTCATTGACTATCACTTTCTATCTGGTGATGTGTCATCATTTTAACCTATCTTCATGCTCATATATTATTTGATGTTATCATTAATTAACTATCATTTGATTCCATCTCATGAAGTTTCTTATCTCTACATGATAACGCATTATTATGATGCCATCACTTGCTAATATCATTTAAGGTTATCGTCTAATACTATTACTTGATGTAACTTACATTAGCTTCAAAAATCACATGATGTAACTTTTTTCTACGGTTAATGTGTTATCATCTCATCATAGTTTCATGTTCATACGTTATTCCATGATAGAATAATCTGATGTTATTGTTCAATGTCATCACATGTGCTATTACACTATGTTACTTCCATCTGCTTGATAATGTATTCATGCCCAATCTGGTGTTCTCTTTTATCTAAAAATGAAAGGGGGGGGGGGTGCATACACAAAATGATGGTTAATAGAATAGTAAAAGATGATCAATTACATGCCTAAAAATTCAAAGAAAATCGAAAAGACTACAAAGTTTGTGAAAGTAGAGACAATATAAACAAGCAACATGATAATTGATCTACTCACATCAGAATGCCCATGGAAGGTCCACCCGTTTGTCTTTATTAGTGGTAGCTAATTTAGCAGTAGGCTACAGGGTTACATCTTTAATGGTTGCTTTTATGTGGATCTTCATGACTATTTTGCTTTTGTTTTGTCCTCATGAGATTTCAAGGCACGCAATGTCAAGTCACTTTTGGAAATGTCTATCCCAGCTGGTGTTTTTACTGCCAAATCAATGAAGGATTGCCACTTTACCATCAAATTTCCCCAATAGGTTTTCACAATTCAAGATAGTGCATGAAGGTAAGACGCTTTAGGACTCCTTGGTCAAAACTAAATTATCAAGCGACTTTATTGCATTTGATAACAAGTACTATGGAAAAGATTTTGACCTTCCCTCTTTCATGTTCAGCTATGACAAGATGTGTCGAATGGGTCAGAATCAAAGTAGTCAATTATCACAGCTCAAGTGGTTATAGGCTTTTGAATTCTGCCCTCCCCTCCAAAATTCAAATCTCATCGCATGCAAACTATTGTTTTTACTTCATTTGTGTTCTACAATAATTTTTAATTTAATTTAGTTAATTTTTCTTCTATAATTGGTTGAATTTGTTCCATAAAAATTTTCAAATTTAATAACGCTAATTTTCCTTCTATTATTTTTAGAATGGGTGACTTATTTAGATTAAATATGTGATTTGTTTATTTATAAATTTAAATAAATAGGTGATTATTTTTAGATTAAATGAGTGATTTGTTTAGATCAATAAGGTGATTTTATATCAATTTGTTGCTTTTCTAGTGAAGAATTACGTCAATGTTTTCAAATAAATTAGAATGCTTGGAATAAAGTACAAGTACTTAAAATAAATAATTTTTTAATGAGAATTATGTGTATCTTGCTAGTTATAAGTTACGATTCAATTATTTTGTTATATTATTTACAACAAATTTTATAATATTATTTTTATGTGTCTAATTTTTTTTTCAAAAACGAACACTGGAACACTAAAATATTCAAAATGTTACATTTAAAAAAACAAAACGGTCAGCGTAACATGATTGACTGCTATGGTCAGAATAGCCATAGTGATTCCTCTTCCCACCAGAGAGACACCACTTTTCAATTCGCACTAAGGTCAATTTCTCCATCAAATTTAGATAAGTTGATTTCTCGTGACACACACCTAGGGGTGAGCCCAATCAAGGAGGTAATGCAGATTGCCCAAGAATGTAGGAGCTAAAGAGATTTTCCATCTTATTGTCAATCTAGTTTCTATCACAAACATGTGACTATTCGTCATCTTGAAGGGAAATCCCCTGACATTGAAATAAAAACATGAAGAAAGAAGCAACAAAATGACACAAAACACATACAATGAGGAAGTTCAGCAATTATGTGATGGTTCACACGTAAAAGTCAGAGTAATAATACGATGAACCAAAAGGCAATGCCATTACTTTGAAGTATGTACCATACAACAATCGTCCAATGAAGGCAGCTGGTTACACATTCTGTCATTCCCAAAGTATGAGCATGCTTGTAACTCTCACTGCTTCATTATTTTATTAGTCGAAGTAGTGGTGTCTTTGAAGAAATGAGATACCGAACAAGTGAAGTTCACTTTCTTGCTATATTTCTATGCAGTAAGCTTCTTGTAAGTTATATAAACTCGAAAGGATATTTACTATAGGTTTGACGTCAGGCTTGAGCTTAGCCAAAACTATCATGATCTCTAAAGAAAGATAGGCACAACGTGAAATATACATCCTCAAGTGTGGTGTGAACCCCCCCCCCCCCAAGTAATGACAATCTTACTCCATTGCAATGATAAAGTTTGTATTGTTGCAAAGTCATGAAAAATAGTAAGCCACAAACTCACCATCAGCGCCTTGTATGTGACCACTATCTTCAGAATTGTAATATATTTGAGAATGAAAAAGATGTAGTCTACCCACTCTCACGCCTAAACACTACCTTGGTGTGTTTGGTAATGGTCATGGGAGATAGAGGAGGTCACCACGTGCATTTCTCAAGAGTGATGTTGAATTTCCATCTATGTAGTCCATGTTCATGGCTTTCTTTCTCTGACAGAAATATATTGTCCTAAATTTCTCCATATAGTGAATAAAACATATGTCCAGTGTAGGTGCCTTTTTTCACCATTAACAGCTTCTTTTGATGATAATGGCGCCAGTGTCGTCAACCTGAATGACATAATAATGACTTCGATTAGTTGTACCCTAATCGTATGCCAACATAACATTTCTCTACTACATTGTATCTTTACACTTAATGGAAGCGCTAGGTTTCTACTTAGTTCAAAGAGTCTCATGATTCTAACATATTACACACTTCCAACGTAAAGAACGCAGTCATGTCTGTATCATGTAGTCATATTACATCCTTACCCTATACAGACGTACTATGTTTTTACTTTATTCAAGAATTTCATGATTGCAACATAACTCAAATGTGCCCACTCAAAGTAACACTCGCCATCACACCACTCAAGATTTGAGGGGTTCATCAAGTAAGATCATTGACACACATTGAAAAGATGTACATGTTCATTTGCTATGCATTGAACTTGCACATGGGACTAATGTACATTGGTGTACCCCTCGTCAATCACATAGTTGACCGCTATGACATTGACTCGTCACAGTGGCACACGATCGGTTCTATGAACTATTGCAAGTGTCATATTTTACTTTTCAAAGTGATTGCTTGATCTACATCAACAATAGACCTACATTAATGTACATTGTAATATTACTCCATTTTATGTATTTGTTCATATTATTATAACCACTAAGTTAAATGATAAAGATTTAAGTGTGCAGCGGTGGTTTTGAAAAATCACTGCTATATATTATTATGTAGCGGTTGTTTATAAACCACCGCCTAAACTCCACTAAAAAATATAACAAAATACAAAATGTTACATATAGGCCGACGATTATAAAAACCACCATTAAAAATCTCTTAAATCGCTTGATTCTACGCTAACCACGATTTACTTTTCTACCTAGACCCTTTCAGGCGACTCTAAGGAGATTTAGAGAACTCCCGCCGCTCATCCACGCCACCGCTCCTTCCCGTCGCTCTTTTGTCGATTACCGATCAGGCTTTCTATTCTTCCAAAGGTGACTCTGTTTCTCTCTATGTTTGTCTCTCTCTATCTATATCTCTTTATCTCTATACCTCCTTTTGCTCTGAAATTGTTTGATTTTACCAATTAGTAAACTAATCAGAAATGAACCTTGTATAGTGTACATATCTTTTCATGTATTTTATCTTTCAACTAAAAAAATATGACCTCTTGTAAAGCGAAAAGGTTGGTTCTTTTCCTATAACCAATGCCCTCCAAGGCAGTACTCTTCATCGGTAAATCTGAATGTCTCGACCCGAGTTGAGACCTACATACAGAAATTAATTCATCAACGGGTTATTTTTTTCTATAGTGGAAGGCACTCAGTCTCAAGTCTTTGATATGCCATAGCTAGGCAATTCCTTTACAACATCTGACAATTGATCTCGTGTTACCAGATCTGCCCTTATGGATCTTTTGGAGGGAGGATAGATGATTGAAAACCAGATAAGGCATATTTCATATATGTGGTAAGTAGCGGTCTGTAGAAGGATGGGATGGTCTGTCATTAAAGGTAAGAAGATCCAAATTAGGAATTTGCACAAAGGAGGATCAGTCTTAAAGCTTAGTTGCAGGTTATGGAAAAAGGAAAGCTGGGGCTAGGGTTGCAAGGTCAATTTGCTTAAATAACTATCATAATACTATTGTTATATAAATTTTCTTTCAATTTTAATTTGTATACATATTCATATTTTGCAATTTGAAGATCTAATTTCAAAATAATATTTGTTTATGGATATTTTTATTATATATACATATTATAAAACAAATATAAAAGTTACATATTACTGAAATTTTTTTTATATTATTAAAATATTTAATATAGTAATATATATGTCTAACAAAAATTATTATTTTCTTAAATAATTTTATAAGAATATTTGATCAATATAATTATTTTAAAACTAAAGTAACATAATACTATAAAAGGAGAACTGTAAAAATGGCCCCTTTCTTAGGTCAAGTTACAAATTGTCCAGAAATTTTTTATTACAAAAATGACCGAAATATAGTAAATAATTTATTTACTAATTTGTAATTTAGGTAAATAAGACTTTTACTACGGTCACATTTCGGCCATTTTTATAAATAAAAAATTTTCAGCTATTTTAGCAACTATAAATAGTATATAGTCGTATATTGTTATTGTACTTATTTGTGTTAGTATGACAATATTATTTTTATACTTTATTATTTAATAGTTTAAAATATTTATAATGAGTTTTTGAAAAAAAAAAGTTAATAGTGAATTTAATATAAGGTTCCCACAATATGACAATTACACATTACTCTTATTTTAAGTAAAGAACTCTTACACCCTATTTTATAGTAATGCTTCTACAACGATAATGTTTAGGATTTAGTTTCTCATGTAACGAACCATATGAAGTTTTTACCCTTTTATATTACCATAGTAATATTTCCACACTAGCACTAAACGAATATCCCTCAGAGGCTGTATGTTTTGTAGAATGAAACATTACTGTGGAATGTAAATGTTATTAAAAAAATGGAAGAGTATTAGAAACATTACTGAGAAACTGAAAAAGTGTAATGTTACCGCATGAATGTTGATGTTTCGTTTATGAAAAACTATTATAAGGTGTATGGAAGGTAATATAGAATATTTATCATTTCATATATGAATATTCTTTTATGTATCCTTTTCTATATCAATATTTTTGTTGAAAAAATGTTTTAAAATTTTAAATTATATATAAATTAACTAATCAATTTACACAAATAATTGTCATTATAATATTATCTAATATTAATTTAATGTTAAATATTTTATCCATTAAAATTTTTATGAGTTCTTTTATTCAATGTAATATTATTTTCTACGAATGTGTTTGGTATTTATACATATTTATAAGGGAATAATATTTATTATTATCATATGAATAAAATTTTATATAATGTATATGTTTATGGAAATCAATATTTCTTTAAATAATACATTATTTTAATCAATATAATACTATAATATTAAAATAGTATATAAATAACATATGTGTGTTTGTATTTATATAACATAAATATTTTATTTTATATTTTCAGTTATTTAAAATACTACAGTGATTTTTCAAACAAAACTTACAAAATAATCAATATAATATTCCTCAATTCCTACCATGTGATAATGACACATTACTGTCATTTTAAATGATAAAGGCATTACTCTATTTCGCAGTAATGCTATTGTTGTGATAATGTTCAAAAAATCGATTTCACAAATAACGAGCACAGTAATTAGTTTAACATGTCACATTATCATGATGATGTTTTCATATTACCGTCAAATGAACAACCCTTTAGAGGTCATTTGATACAAGATTAAGAGTAAATGATTTCCGTAATAAGATTGTTGGAATTTGATTGTGGGAATGTATATGGTCGGATAGTTAATAAAAACTTGAGATAGTTATGATATAATAGTGAGAATGTTAAGTTACTTTATTTGTTTTAGTGCTATTTGCAAATAAATGTTATAAATATTTTGGTCAAATTTCAATTTTACCCTTAGTCTAAAATATGTTTATATAATATGATTTATTTACTTAATTTATAATAAGATCACTAACATAACTGATTACAAAAATGAGTGATATTATAAAATACTCATGTACCCAAAATTTACATTAACTCCCTAATTTTTTAATTTCTTCTCTATTGGTGCCTAAATTTTTTTCGTCTATCAAATAATCCTCTGATTGTGAAATCTCAGTAAAGTTTGCACATTCATCACAAATGTCATTTATTCCTTCAAAACTATCCTTGTCTTTAATTTTTTTTATCATATTTCTAGAATTGATTAATCCCTATTAAAATAAACTAATAATAAAACTTAAAAACAGACCATAATCATAGGAACATTGGGTAGAAGCTTAAAAGGTTGGAATAGGAAAACAGGGGAAGACAATAAGAGTTTCAAACTCTTCGCCACTCGCTGGTTCACTCACTGTGGCTCATTGTTCATTCACCAGGGTTCGCTGGTTTAGTAGTTCATCGTTGTGGTACGAACTCTTCATTAGCTGGTTCGTTGGTCATCGTTGATCTCCGTCATTTAATTCTGGATTTTCAATTTCTGCAATTCTTGATCTTTACTTCGCATCGCGGTTTGATTCCGTGTGGAATTACGTAAAAAATAAGCCGATAGAGTGAGACGCACAATCAGAGCCATATAGTTCAGAAACAATTTTTTTTTGGGTTCTAACACTACCTAGGGCTCCATTCTGTGCGGTTGATAGAGAGAGAGATCAGAGGGAGAGCTGACCATTTCAATGGGTCTGAAGGAGGGGAGTGAAGTTTGATTTGTATGTGAGTGAGGGAGAATAGATTAGTAAATTTGAAGAAAATGGACAGTGGGTGAGTGCTAGAATCAAGATACCCTCAATGGAGGGTATCTTTACATTCCAGGAATATTAAAGCATCCTAAAAAATTTGAACCAAATAAAGTAATTTCATACTTGCCCTCACTTTCCAGGCATATTGTCTGATATTCCTACATACCAAACATGCCGAGTGTTTAAGTATATCCCCAACCTTCTCTCAAATATTTTTGCAAACAACCCAAGTATCTCTTTACTTAAAAATATTAACACATATCTTATAATATACAATAGTCACTCTTACAGCATCACAATGAGCAGTGGTCTTCGATCTATTCGCAGTCTTCACAATGAGAGAAAATATGAGGTCTGCAGGTCTTTGCCGTGTTCTTCGTGCTCTTCTATGCTTTCTTTTCACGTATCTGCTTTCTCCGTGAAGATCATGTACGGCAAAGTCCTCATCTCTGCTCTCTAAATGAAGACCGCGAAGACTTGCTCGCTTCTAGTCTATGTGTTTTCTTTGTTCTGCATTTCGTCTCATCTGTGAAGGTCAAGGATGAATATGGATTGGGGTAGTTCCAAAGAAAAAGGGTGAATGTAGACTGGGATAACTCACGGTTCAAACCAATTTCCATTAGGCAATTTGCTGATTTAGTTTATAAAATCGAAAATGACAGTTCAAGTCAACTTTAAAGCTCAAACTATAAAAATGATCGAAATTTTTTTTATTTGCAAAACGGGTAAAAAATGATCAAAGTAAATAATTTATTTATAAAAATTACACAAAGATAATTTCATTGTTTACTGTATTTTGGCCATTTTTGTAATAAAAAGGTTTTCCCAAACTTCGCCCTTGTAGGACTTTGTATTTTTCTCCAATCCGTAAAGTGAAATGGCAACAAGGTATAACTCTTGACAAGGGTACCAAGTAACTTGTAAACACCTTTGATCCATCCCAACTGGTTAAATCTCATCATTTAGATGGTTTGATATATTTTCAAGAGATCACAATCGTGGTTTTAATAAATAGTAATTAATATATCTCTAATTAACCACTTATTGTTGAGTATCTGTATTTCATTCACCGCAATATATCTATAACTAACAATTTTAACTGAAAGAGACCTCGAGGTGACCGGGGGCCTATGACAATCGCCTCACTTGCCTACTGGACAAGCCACCACTGATTAACATATCTTGATAGGTTGTGCTACTTAATAAATGCAGTAGATCAAGATATTTATGCTCGATGTGCATAATCTCAAGTTCTGTATGAGTTTGAATGAGGCTAGGCCCCGACAATGCCCAATAATAATCACAATAATCAAGATAAATTAGGTTAACACGGTTAGTTAATCCCTCATACTCATATTTTAAAATTGTGAGTTCAAATCATAATAATCACAATAACTGACATTTATGTGGAACCATATGGATTCCATTGGTCCATCACTCTTCCATGGGTAACAGATCTTATAGATATGATCATATGTAGACAAGTTTTACGTTTTAAATATAATTTTTTCACACATTTTTTAAAACATCAAACATAATCCAATAACAGGAGAAGTAAAATATTATGGGATATTGAAGGAGATTATTGAACTGAACTATTACAATAAGTTCAAAGTAATGTCATTTAAGTGTGATTGGACTGACACCACGAATGCTAGAAGAAAAGTTGATGAGTTTGGGTTTACACTTGTTAACTTTTCACATTTTATTTACACTGGTGATTATTTGAAAGATAAACCATTTGTCTTTGCATCACAAGCACGTCTTGTGTATTACGTACAAGATCACATAGATAAAGATTGGCATGTTGTGGTGCATACAAAACTAAGAGACATGTTTGATATGGGTGACCATAATAATGATACAACTCTTGATAATGAAGTGGTGATGAATTTTGAAAGTGAGATACATGATCATTCTCATTTAGAATAAGTCTTACATGAGAATGAAGAATGTGTCAATTTAGTTAGGACAAATGTTTTTGGTGTAACCATAGAAGATACAATTCATATGAATATTGATTTTGATCAGAATAGTGATGATTCAATTTGATCGTGTTCCTATTTGAATCAGGTATGTCTTTATTTGATAGTGTTAATATTTAATTTTGATAAACTATGTCTCTCTTTGATAATATTATTATCTATTTTGTTGTGCAATTATAACCACCATGATCCGTGGTAGACGTTGCACATAACTGAGGACAAGTCCGTTGGTGATCAAGAGATCCACTATGCGGTGCTCCCACTGAATTATGAGGTATAACGTTTATTTTATATTTCATAGAAATTATTATTCTTATTCATATAATGTCTGACATATAAAATAATATTTCATACATAGGTGAATCCCCCTCCTCTAGGTGAAATGTTCGTGGTCGAACAAAATTAGCTCATATATGGACTCTACCTTAAGGAAAGAAAGTGAAAGTTGAATTCAATACAATAGGACAACCGATTAAGGATCAAGAGTCTATGTATACGAGCTTTTTGTCTTCACTAGGACGCACCTACGATGTATTGCTGATCACCTATGAAAATTGGAAGAAAGTGCCTGAAATGTACAAGAACGCAGTATGAGATATTGTGAAAGTATAAATACTTATTTGTAATTGTCTCTTCCATTATGTATTTATTAACTAGACCTTTGTAATTTTTCAGAGTAAATGGGAAGTTACCGACGCCAACCGAAAGTTTGCATTGTCTTCAATTAATAAGAGTTGGAAGGACGGCAAAAGCAAATTGAGAACAATGAATACGATAAAATATCCAAGCGAAGAAGAATGCCTAAGACATAAACCTGAGGAAGTTCCACGGGATCAGTGGAATGCTATTGTCCATTTTTGGTTCTCTTCTAAAGGAATGGTATTATAATATTTTCTTTTGACATTGAATTTTGTTTATTACGTAGAATAAATACTAATTTTGTTTCTCAAATAACAGGCTCGTAGTGAAATAAACACTGCGGTACGAGCAAAACAAATTATACATCATTCTTTAGGAAGGAAAAGCTATGCTAAAACATAAATCTTTTTAATTATAAGTAATATTTTTGCTTTTAGTATTGTGATCAAAATATAATTTTTTTAAATATAATGATAGACGGAGGTGTTGTGGAGAGAGTCCATGCAGTCGAATTGTTTATAGAAATGTATAAACGCAAAGGTAAGAATTGGGTAGATCAAGAATATGCTTATAGAGCTGTAAGAATTATTTTTAAGTCTATATTTGTCAATATTTTTTATTTTTTCAACTATATTTGTCACATATGCGATTGAATTTTTTATTTGTATTGTAGGAGAAAATGCAAGAACTTCTGGTAATCCAAACGCAAGATGACAATAATATCACCCCTAGAGATGCATTTTCTAAAGTTATGGGTCCAGAGCATCCTGGCGAGTCTGTGAAATGGGACTAGGTCCAACTCCCACCAGTGTATTTGGATCGCAGAGCAGCCGTCGATTTTCTAAACAAGTGTTCGTTCCACGTGCAGAACATGAAAGAGTTATGTCACAACTCCATGAACTTCAAGATGGTCAAGTTCAACTTCAATCCCAAGTGGCGTACCTTATGAAAATGTTGCAAGCACAAAATCCTTCATTCTCATGTCCTGGCGGTGATCATGTAAGATTTCTAAGTAATATATACTTTATGCAATTATAAATTATGTTTATTCCAACACTAATACTAATTTTGTTCATTTTTATGTGTTTATAAGATTCTGAAGATCCTCCATCAACTTTATGATCGCATAAAGTTCAGTGAGGGTGAAAAATAATATATTTGTTTAAGTTTGAACTTATATAGCTTTGTCTTTAGAATTTGTGAATGTTTCAATTGATTGATTATGAATCTTTAAATATTTGTGAATGTTTCAATTTGTGAACGTTTAAAATGCAAGAATGTGTGAATATTTGAATTGATGGACTCTGAATTGTTGGAGCTTTTGTATCGATATATTCTGAAATATATGATATAGAATGTTTTCTGAAGAAGGTATTTTTGAAAATTATCGGATGTTTAAAAAATAGAAAAAATTCTGGCCAAAATTTCAATTTATAACGGCGGTTTTGAAGGCTATAGAGACAATTCAAAACCATTGGAAAATATTTTTTATTTTGTTTCCTGGGTTTTTGCAGGGGTTTGAACCGCCGCTAAAAAATATTTACCGGCAATTTAAAACTGCTAGTAATTAAAAAAATCACGGAAAAATCCAGAAATTTTCTCCAATTTCTGAGAATTTGGCAGCGGTTTTAACCGCCGCAAAAGAGAAATAAAACCGTTGGCACAGACCCCGCCGCAAAAGAGAAATAAAACCGTTGGCACAGACCCCCCCTTTGTCGGTGGTCCTCCGGCGGTGGAAAAACCACCGTAGAAAAACTTTGCGGCAGTGGATAAGGCAGCGGTTTTTGAAGCGCCACAAAATTTTTTGGCAACCGTTAAAACAGTTTTTCTTATAGTGTATACAATATTATATATTTTGTATATTATATATATATATATATATATATATTGGGAGAAAGAGAGCGTGTTTAGTCCTGCGTCTTTAGTCCTGCATCACTTTCTTTGGTGCGAAATATAAATCCGTTTATATTAAATCCCACATATCTTTTTACCACTCTATTTGGACCACGAGCTAACCACCTTATTTCGTCCGACACTTCATTCTTGTTGGCATATTCAATAAAACAATATTCAGAATTAACTTATTAAAATAACATGAAGTTAACTAACAAACTTAAACTTACATAAGTGTGAAGCCAAACAACAAATTTTTCATGTACCAAATATTGGATCTCGTTTGGTGCAGGTCGACGTCAACTATTTTCCCTCTTCACATCTACTTCACATTTTCTACGCGTAAAGATAAATGAATTACATAAATACTCCACAATTAAGTTGAGATATATGTAAATGGTAAATTATTACCGTTAGAAAGGTTCTATCAATTGACAATTGTATAATACAAATCTATGTGCTTGTAACCAAGACTTCTCATCAAGATGGCTTTCTTTTGCAGTTTTTGTTGGTCGTCCTTTATTAGGAAAAATATCATCATGTGTGGTTTCCTCATCTTCACCATCCCAATTTCTAGAAGGGTGATTAAATCTGGTTTCAGTTCCTTCAAGGCATCTCGAGCAGAATGTTGCACACTCGTGTATTATGTATCCCTCTGCTATGAAATCTTTCGGATGAGCTTTATTACAGACATGTGAGTTAAGCTTACCAAGATAACTAATACAATAATATGAAAGAAATTAACATCAGCGCATGTAAATTTTTACCTTGTGAAGTAATGGACAACTTTTTATATTGATACCTCTCAATAGGATACATCCACCTATAATGAACGGTTCCAGTAATCCTTGCCTCGTTTACCAAGTGTACTACTAAGTGTACCATAATGGTGAAAAAGGATGAAGGAAATATTTGTTTCATTTGAGAAAGTATGACCACAATCCGAGATTGAAGCTTGTCGATCATATTTATTTGCCAACTTTTAGAACATAATTCTCTGAAAAACCAACTCAATTCATATAAAATAGAGTACACTTTCTTTGCCAAAACACCATGTAATGCTATGGGTAAAAATTGTTGCATGATAATGTGACAATCATGATTTTTAAGACCTTGAATCTTGCATTGCTTTAAATCGATGCAACAAGAAATGTTTGATGCATATCCATCCAGAACTCATATACTCTTCAACACATTAAAGAATATGTCATTTTTATCATTCGTCATTGAAACCAAGCAGGGGGTAAGTAAGGGGTATCACCTTGAGTCATTGGATGAAGTTGACTCATTATACCCATATGTTGAAGGTCAAGGTGGGCCTTATAATTATCTTCACTCTTCCGTGGATTGTTAAGAATTGTCCCTAGTATGTTATCACATACATTTTTTTTCAATGTGCATTACATCAAGATTATGGCGTATAATATTAAACTCTCAATAAGGTAGTTGGAAATATATACTTCTCTTCTTCCAATATTGCACATTATCATCATCAGATCTTCATTTTAGGCCAGATTCTTTAATTTTTCCAAAAGTAACATTAAGGCCCGGGACTTGTTGTAAAACATCCGATCTCGTAGGAGAAATATGAGCCGATCTATTCTCAATTGCTCCGTTAAAATTTTTACTATCACGACGAAACCTATGGCCAGGCTCTAAAAATCTCCTATGGCCCATGAAACAATTTTTTTTTACTATATTTCAAGCGTTGATAATCTGTCTCATAATTACAATGAGGGCAAGCAAAACATGAATGTGTACTCCATCCAGACAAATTATCTAGTCCTAGAAAGTCACTAATCATCCACAACAATGCCGCACGCATCATAAAAACTTCATTCCTTGATGCACATATGTATCGACACATGTTTCCCATAATTCTTTCAATTCTTCTATCAAAGGTTGCAAATACACGTCAATATTATTACTAGGAAATATAGGCCCAGGGATAAGAGTAGAGAGAATCAATGATGTTTGTTTCATGCACATCCAAGGAGGCAAATTATATGGAGTCAAAAGAACAGGCAACATGCTATAACTAACACTCTTTGCTCCAAATAGGTTGAAACCATCACTAGCCAAATCAAGTCTGACACTACGTGGTTCGAATGAGAATTTAGTATGTCTAGAGTCAAATGATTTCCAAGAGGTCGAATCAGCAGAATGTCTTAAAACACCATCTTCAGTACGCTCTCCTGATGCCATTTCATATCATCGGCAATTTTAGACTACATGTATAATCTCTGTAACCTTCCTTTCAAAGGAAAGTAACGCATCACTTTAGTAGCTTTTGGCTTCTTCTTCCTTTTTCCTTGAGATTAAGATGTACTATCACTCTCCTTGGTTATCCACCTTGAAGTACCACAAGTAGAACATGATTGTTCTTGTTCTTTGTCTTTCCAATATAATATGCAGTCATTTGAACAAGCATGTATCTTTCCATACCCAAGACCCAAATTTTTTATAATCTTTACAGCTTCATAAAATGTTTTTGGCAACTCCCATCTAGCTTTACGCAATAACTCAAGCAACCTCGATAGTGCCTCATTACTCAATTCATGAAGACACTTGAGGTGGTAAAGATGCACAATAAATGAGATTTTTGAAAAACTTTTGCATCCTAGATATAAAGGTTCATTACTATATCTAACTAAATCAGAGAAATCATTCACCTCTACGTGTTGAGCATCATTTAGTTGCTCATTCATATTATTAGCAGTTGATTCTGTTTGCAGATCATCTGTTCCTCTCTCATTATCCATAACTCTGAATGCATCATGCAACAAGTCATGCATATTGTCATCACAAGCTTCATATAAAGATGTATGGTTCACATTTCTTTCATTAATCTCTTCTCCATTTGAATTTTACAATATGGATTCACCATGAAAAAACCAACGTGTATAACCAATGCAAAACCCATTACACACCAAGTGCCCATGCACATTCTCCCTATTCATTCTCAGTGTATTCACACAACGTTTACATGGACACAAAATCTTACCCTCTGCAGAAACTCTTTCAAAAGTAAAATTAAGAAACTGCTCAACTCCACTAAGGTAATCTTGACTAACTCAAGATTTTTCGATCCAACTTTTATTCATATTAAAATCAATCTGAACACTTTAAAGTAGATAGTTCAATACAATAAAAATCAAACCCACAATGAAATCAGAGTGACAAATTGAGGTACAGAACAGAGGTAAACAAGTTGTAATCACTACAAGAATTAAATAAACTAAAAAATTAGGAATTGAATCATAAAATCATGAAGAATTATAACTTAAATCATCATTTCATGCAGTCTAACAGGTTTGTTAGTTTCGCAGCTCTTAAGATGATTAAACTACTAAAAGTGAGCAGAATTGTGGTTTTCAAAGAAACTAAGAGAACATTTATCAACAAAGAAACTAGAATACTAATTCCATAAGTTGAGACCAAACTGGTAACAATTCTTATGCTACTGTAGTATTAATTATATAAATTTCATGTAAAATTCAATATCATCAATGTTTCTTTACATTCTATTCCACTTTTGTACAATGTGCAATGATATAATGATATACATTCTCAGAAAAGCTGTGGTGTAATCATGCAATAACAGTTATTGAGTTGAATACTGAGTTACAGATACAAGATTCTATTGGATGTGTCTAAGGCTCAAGTAAAGTGAGACCAAGAATTGGGGTAAGAATTGTGTTTCCTCTAAATACATGAGCAGAACTCATTCATACAGCATACGATAAATGAGAATTGAATTAAAAAGTGAACTACTTTTCCTAGAACCAAATCCAATTCATATTTCATTGATAAAAACAAAAAAAAAAGATGTAAACTTTGACAGAGAACTAAGCCAGATAAAGAAAACAGAGAAACAACAAGGGAAATTAGTTCTGATTTCCACCGAAATTTGTTTAGAGATTCAACAAGCCCTGAAAAATGAACATCACGACTGATTTCACACAAGCCCCCAAAAATGAGCACATAATAAACACTAATTTTAGAGATTCTGAGATTAAAAAAAATTAGAGATTCAGATATTCAAAGATTTTTCATTAGAAATTCAGAGATCCAAAAACCTATATCAGAGAAGAAAGAAAATAGGCGAAGAAGAAAGAGAGGAGGCGATGAAGAAAGATAGAAGAAGATATCACATGCCACGATGAGACTGGGCCAGTTCCAATGAGAAAGAGGCTTTGGAATCGTTGGTCTCTGCTCCTGCCTTCCAGTCTCCATCGTGTGGTGTTGAAAGATCTGAACGGGGGGCTACGCCTGCAAAATCACTGCAAATCCAATAAGAGAGATGTAAATTATTGGTTGGGAAGGAAATGGAGATTAAAAAGACTTTTAGCATCGCTAAGAGCAAATAAAATCGCCGTAAAATTATTATTTCTTCTATTTTCTTAATTTTCTAATTTTTTTTATTTATTGTTTCTATATATTAGGCGGTTTGGACAAACCGCCGCCTAATAGCGGCGGTTTTTCNTATATATATATATATATATATATATGAGAGAGATGTGGAGAGAAGAGAGAGGGAGAGATAGGGAGGGTGTGAGATAAAAATTTAAATCCGGATTTTCGGATGAGAGAGAGATTAAATATTAGTAAAGAGGTATAATATACAGATACATATTATTTATAGTGGAACCATAAACATTCTACGAAACTAGTTGTCTATTTTTATATTAAGTTTCTTAAACCCTTTTATTCCTATATAAAGCTCCTAATCTTATTTGAATTCTCTGATGTACTAGCTTCTTTTGCGTGATATACTTTTTCATGAAAACAAAATAATCTTTTTTATTATGTTTATTGCACAATTAATTGAGAAACAGAAGGAAATTGTAGTTGTAAGGCAAGCGCCTCTTTTGTTGTACTAAAGGATAGTTTTCTCGGTCATTTGTAAAAATATATTCATTGATAAAGCTTTTCATAAATTTATACTCAATTTTTTAAAATATGAAATCTATATTCGTAATCCTAAAAGAGTACTTGAATCATTTAAGTTGTTAATTCTAACAAGGTTGACTATTAAAAAATTTAAATAAGTATTTGAAGGTGTCAGGTAGTCCTAAAAAATTAATTGAACCATTCAAGTTAGTTTTCTCAAAGTTGTGTTTGGCTATTAGAAATATGTAAACAATTACTTGAAACATTCAAACAATCATAATAAAGCTATTTGATCAATTACACCATACACTTTTGGGTATGGAGTAGACATGGATAATAAGGTAATATTTGTGTTTGAGTTAGTTAAAAATGATGGGCTAGAGATGTAGAATTCTTAATTTGAAAATGGGTGAATATGTCTAAAACACACTAGCAAAACATATATTTCTCCAAATTACCCTTGTTTTCTTGAATGAAACTTCTCTAAAATTGATAAAAGAAAATTGAAATTAGCATAATTACTCTCTAAACTTACAAAGCAGGTAATTTTGTCCTTCAAAGATTAATCTTGAGTAATTAACAGACTCTTGTTAATAATATTATATTTTTTATTTACTCAGTAAATGTTCATATATTTGTCAAACTGAATTCCTTGTATTTTAGAGGCGTAATGAAGTAGATTGCTACGAATGTGAAGATCAAATCCATTACTTCAGTATGAAGTCAAATAAATAGTTCCATTGAGTAATGATTTCAGTTTTGAATGATATGAGCTCACGCTATATGATAAGATCATAAATTAATCATTCTGTAGAGAATCAACGAAACTTAAAGAGAAAGAATTAATCAGAGAACTTAATAGATTATTTACTCGGTTCAAATTCTAAATTATTTATGGAGCATTGATCTTTATATAGTGATTTTATCAATGGATTATTCAATTCTTTGAATTATTAATATCTATACCTTCATCCGTAAAATTTCAAATTTATAGTGGAATAACTTTAGAATTAATGATATACTAATTAAATAGCTTAATTAAATATTAATTTTATTAGAGCTTCAAATTTTAGGTTCATATGTACTCGTTCCATTTTTGTGAATGTTATGGGTATTTTCTCGACCACCAGTGACGTGACAGCATGTGTCATGCCACTTTGAAAAGCTCATGATAAAAAGATTTACCAAAAGAAGAGAGCCGACCTCATCTGGTCGGATACTACAGAGCTCGGGTTACATAGGCCAAGGCATATGAAGGAGCAAGAACCGGATTCGTCGAAGAGAGCTCAGATATCCCCGAGCGCGAATTCATTATTACATGCCGAAAGCAGCGCCCAACGGGTCAAATAGTTGGCGTCGTCTATGGGAATGACTGTAAAACTATTCTCGTCAGAGCATCTAAAACCCTTTCCCACAAGAAGAGAACGGGTCTGGTACTCTATGCTAGTGAAGCCCAGGACGAGAGGAGAGACTCTCTTCCCCTTGCTGGGAAAAGAACTCCATGCTCCAGGGTTAGCTGGAAAAATGAGGAAGGGCAAATTAATCACCACCCAGGCCATAGCGGTTCCTTGCATGGAAATGATCCTTCTACATGACTCAAAGGCCCGATGACAAAATCATCAGGCACATGCAGAACCCTGAGAAAAAGTACCCAAGGAAAGGCAGGACAACCTCCCAACCCGGGGAGAGTGCCACCACTCGAGGAAATTGGGACCAAGGCGAAACCAGACTGTTGACGGCTAAGCCTCCCCCCACGAGGTTCTAATTGGGGTTATCCCCGGAAGACAAAGGAGAAGCGTGAAGCCTTTATAGAGTAAACAAAGGCTAAGATGCCCAAAAGAACCTCCCAGGACAATAGTGTGCAACTGTGAAGGATGGAGGAAAATATTAGTGGGACACCCTCCACCTTATTCCTCAGAGCCTTTTTTTAGCCACCAACAATTTGCCAAAGCTCCAACGCGAGCGATGAAAGATCAATTTACACGAACAAACGGGCCAGAGAACATTCCCAGTTGAAATACAGAGCCTCCAAATCCTACCCCAGGAGAAACAAAAGGATGAAGGTCGTGCCAAGGCTAGTGTACAGGCTCGCGAGGCAGGCCAGAACATGAAGCCCGATGAGAGAGTAAAGACGGTGACAAGGCCTGTTACTCCAGTTCTCGATAGGATCGGGCCTCTCACGGTGACACATGTGGGTGCGTTCCTCCAAAGCACCGGTATGAAGTGGATGGATACAAAGAAAAGGGGCTCATAACTGCCACACTACCTAAGAGGCACCCCCTTAAAAAACTCGAAAGGCCAAGATGGTTAGTCGTACTCCCGCTAGGACAGACGTATAGGAAAGGTCAGGACAAACCCATATCTACCCACGAGTAGGATGGGGATCTTAGGAGGTCCCACCACCGATGTGAAGGCTGCATCTTAGAAGAAAGGACACACCAAGCCCCAGTAAGGGATAGAACGATAACTAATGCAATGGAATTACGGCTATCTTCAGCCCTCCACCTCAGTGCAACAAACAACAAGGATCGTGTACCGGTCGACATCTCTCAGATAAGAAGTCTCATTTCTTACTCAAATGATCTTCTCGCTTAGGATTAACCCTATGAAGTTTTTTTCTCTTTGAGCAAATCACTTTACATGGAAAAGTAGAATATGTTATTGACAATATCTGCTAAGATTTTTTGGCAATCCTACAGATCGACAACTCTATGACATACGACAGAGAAATAAAAAGTGATGACTGATAAATGCATTCTAGCCGACTAATCGGGATGGAACAAAAAGTGATGGCTGGTAAAGGCAGTCTAGCCGACCACTCGGGATTAAACAAAAAGTGATGACTGGTAAAAATGATTTCTAGTCGACCAGTTGAGATTAAACCAAAATTGACAAAGGCATTCTAGTTGACTAGTTTAGATTAAACAAAAAGTGATGGCTGGTAAAGGTGCTCTAGCCGACCAGTCAGGATCAAACAAATAGTAATGGCTGGTAAATGCACTATAGCCGACTAGTCGAGGCTAAACAAAAAGTGATGACTGGTAAAGATGATCTAGCCGACCAGTCTAGATTAAACAAAAAATGATGACTGATAAAGACACTCTAGCTGATTAGTTGGGATTAAACAAAAGGTGATGACTGGTAAATGCGCTATAGCAGACCAGTCGAGATTAAACAAAAAGTGATGACTGGTAAAAGTGCTCTAGTAAACCAGTTGAGATCAAGTATCTTGCTAGAGCCGGAAAAAACCTGACTAGACATCGATAAGGAGATGGGTACCGAGCACCTCAGCTCATAGACGGGATCAAGTCTCTAGCCAGAGTAGGAAAAGCCTGGATAGATATCGACAAGGAAATGTCTGTCGAGTGCCTCAGCTCGCAGATGAGATTAAGTATCTAGCTAGAGCAGGAAAAGCCTAACTAGATATCGACAAAGAGATGTGTTTTGAGTAACTCAGCTCACAAATGGGATCAAGTATATAGCCAAATCAGGAAAGCCTCTCTAGATATTGATAAGGAGATGGCTATCGAGCACCTTAGCTCGTAGACAAGATCAAGTAAGCTAGAGAAACAAAAGCCTGGCTAAATATTGATAAGGAGATGTCTGCCGAGTACCTCAGCTTGTAGACGGGATCAAATATCTCACCAGAGTAGGAAAATTCTGGCTAGATATCTAGAAGGAGATGTCTACCGAGTGACTCAGCTCACAGACATGATCAAGTATCTAGCCAGACCAGGAAAAGCCTCGCTAGGTATTGATAAGAAGGTGTTTGCCGAGTACCTTAGCCTGCAAACATGATCAAAGATCTAGCTAGAGCAGGAAACGCCCGGCTAGATATCAACTAGGTGGTCTGCCAAGCACTTCAACTCCTAGACAAGATCAATGATCTATCCAGAGTAGAAAATCCTGTCTAAATATGAACAGTGAGATATAAACCAAGCATTATAGCTCGCAAGACAAGGATGAGGCCCTATGATTTGCATTTCAACTCAAGGATCTAGCTAGGGCAGAAATGCCTGAATAGGTGATAAAGGCCATCTGGCCAATAGCCAAAAGAATTCAACTTGCTTCCTAGATCACCATAAAAGAATATGGATTTAACTAGAGTTGGAACGCTCGATGCGGAGCACTGGTTCCCTGGGAAAGGGAAATTCTTTAACTAATCACCAAAGGAAAAGAATTTCTACTCTTTTTAGGCATAGCAAAGGCGTCTAATAGTGGTTTGCCTAACCAGACCTCTCGAAGAGGAACAACTCCCATAATGCCTAAACATCAAAAGGAATCAAAGCCATGTTTAACGCCCGCCCAAGCTTAGGGTAAAAATCAAGAAAGAACTTTCACTTAGGATCAACAACCAAACTCATATGACTTACGATGAAGGAAATAAAGCAAAGACAGAGCTAAATAAAAGGGCCAGAGGTAAAAGAAATTTATTCTCATTAATAAGTAAAGGGCCACAAGTACAAATAAAGGTACAAAAATCTCCTCGGCTAAAGGAATTAATGATCTCACGTCTGAGCTGGTGGTCACAGAATCTCCACAGTTTCCTTGAACTCTTCAAGGACCTCGAGAACTGCTCTAGTTCCTCTGATCTTAAGGATTGCTACCCCATGGTTCGAGATGATTTCATATGGTAGGCGGCATGGAAGGAGGGAGATAGATTGTGGCCAGTAAAGGTGCTTTATTACAAAGTGAAGGATAAGACTATCGGCTACATTATAAGACCTTATTAAGGGTAATGTCTCTACAACCATAGGAAAGTAGCCAACGCATATAGAAGGTTCACTGAATAAGCTTATCGACGATAGGAAAATCACCATGAATGGGACATCGATGACTTTGAGGCATAACAAAAGATGGTGAAAATGGGAGTGATGGTCATAAGAAAGAGAAAAGATCTTGAGGGGAAATCTCAAGAATGGAAAAGGCCCCAAAAGGGGAAAGATTATTGTTGCTCCAAGCAAACCAAAGGCAAGGGCAAAGATCAATAGTTTAAGTTTTTGACTTTGTCAAGAAGGTAAGGATGAAAGAAACAAGAAAAATGGGTGCTTATTTATAGGTCGAAAAGAAAATTGCCCGTTTAATGGGCATTCAAATGGGCCATAATGGCACCGTTGAAACCACATCACGATCAATGAACGACCTATAAATAGGTCGTGGATGAATAAGAATATTTTGGAAGGACAAGCGAAATGATGAAGCGACGTGTCACGTCAGGAATTAGGCCTCACAAGTCGGTACCTATTCCCTTTTCTACGTGTGGCCACATGCCATTAATGTGCCTATTTCAAAGGAATTAATGGCCTTGAATCTCGAAAAGGGAAAAGCAACGCATACGCAAGTCACGGTGAATAAAAGCACAAGTGTGAGATGCCTAAAGCTGGTAATGAGGGATATCACCACATCAGAAAACCTCAAAGGCAAAGCCAATGAAGTCTTTGGACCTACATAAGTAAAGCCACCAAAGTCCCTGACTAGGGCAACTATTATAGATGTTTTTCAAGGTCTAGTGACATGATGACATGTGTCATGCCACTTTGAAAAGCTCATGATAAAATAATTATCAAAGGAAGAGAACTGACCTCATCTGGTCCGATACTGTGGAGTTCGGGTTCCACAGGCCTGAGCATAAGAAGGAGCAAGAACCTGAGTAAGGTTCGCCAAGAGAGCTTTGATAACCCCGAGCATAAAGTCATTATTACCCGCCAAATATAGCACCCAACGAGTCCAATTGCCATGATGAAATGTCAGGATTTCCTCTGCCCAGTCATTCACCATTAAATACTTATCAATTTATGTCAAGGTCACCTTCATTCTGTCCAATCAATGACCAACAACGACAGACTTCGTGTATTGTGAAGCTTCTTCAACCGCCAGAAGAGATATGCATATTCTCCCCTAAGAAAAATTACATCAAAATATCAGCCATCTATTGACTTAGTCATCGGAGGCTCTTCGATGAGAAAATCACTCTCAATTCTCTTCATCTTAGAGTTCTTTGTTTGAATTTCACAGACCTCAACGGAACAAGGAGCTCCATTTAGAGGGAAGAAGGCATGAAGATTATTGTTGCGGTCTTCGGCCCAAACAGTGAACATTAGTTAGACAAGTGAAAATATTATAATCATAATAAATAGTTTAGAATTATTGAGCTCTAAATGATTACACATTATGTAAATATGTGATAATAGGAGTGTCATATTATCACATAGTATATCGTAAAAACTTAATCAATTAATTTATGAAATTAGTTGAGACTTAAATAATGTGATTGTCTAGTATGTTAAAATTGGACTAGAGAGTGTGGTTGAATCAAATTGTGTGTGCCTACCACAAGGAATTATTCCTCGTGGAATCTGATTATTGTTTCTGAAGGAGATCACACAACACAGAGACCATGTGTGGCATAAGAATGGTCAGACAAGCTTTATCTGATAGCGGTTATTTGATAATTCAATGTAGAGGTTATTTTGTCACTTATAAGACAAAATATATCTGATAATACAAATTATAGAAAACCTTATCCGGAAAAATTTAAATGAATCAATTTTTTTATTCAAGATGATCAACTCATGCAGGAGATTATGATCATGTCATATAAGAGACCCTTTATGACGTTTAGATAGGTAATCACCTCATCAAGTGGGAGATGGTTACTTATCAAATAAAAATTATATGATTAATTTTAAACTTTGTTAAATTTTAAAATCTAATTTTGATCATCTCTGATATGATTTACATCAAGGAGGAGTGGGTAAAATCTAAGTTTTAGATAAATCTTAGAGAAAAATCAAAGTTGATTTTTCTGTTCCAAGAAAAACGTGAAGGAGTTCACATGAAGATTTTTAATCCGAGAGAGAAAATAGAGAATAGTTCTTTTCTTTCAATTCTATGTTCTCGTATGTTACAATCGTAGTGAAATCTAAAAAGGTAAATGTATGATCAATCCTTTTTTTGTTTGTTAAATGTCCAAACATCCAATATACAATGTTGGAGACTAGGCATAAAAGATCTAAAGAATTAAATAAGCAAGTTTCATAAAGAGTTAGATTAATGGGTCTCGTCATCATCAGAATATAAATTATTCTTTAAATATTACATTAATATGTCTACAATTAATAACAGAGGAAAAGTTTTTAAAAAGTTATTTTGTTAGTAACAATATGGTCATCTGGGACGGTGCTTCTACTGCCACCACCATTTTTTGGTTTACGATATCAACTTTTGATTCCATATAATTTGCCGTATTAGATGTGCATGAAACAATATTTGTTAATCAGCAATTGCATCCTTCATTTTGTATTTATATAAATACTACCCGAGATCGCATTCGAATGGCTACAGTATTGAATTTTTCTAAAAGGCAGAGGATGAAAGTCTAATTTAACGTGATTACACAATCCAATCAGGAATATACATCAACATGTACTAGTTTTTGGATGCAATAACTAAAATTACGATCTTTTACCTATTAGCTATGATTCTTAGGTGTAAAATGTGTACAACAATGTAACTTGGGAAATTTGTATGAATATATACTTTGTACTAATTATCACTTTGTTATTTTTTAAAGTAAGGAGGAAGTAATCCCATAGAAAAACAACAATATCCACCATTATTAAGAATTGGAAAGGCAATAAAAGTAAGTTAAGAAGAGAATATATGGTAAAATATCATAGCGAAAAGAATATTTGAGACATAAATTAGAAGATGTTCCAAGAGATCAGTAGAATATCATTTTCCTTTTTTGTTCTCTCCTAAAAGAATGATGTTATAATTCTTTTACTTTTGATATGATACGCAGAATAACTAGTAATATAGTTTCATAAATAACAGGAACTTAGTAAAGCAAATATTATTATGTGAGGGAAATAAATAATGAGTTATTCATTATAAATTAGAGACGTCGCTAGGAGCCAGGAGGGAGGAAATAATGCGTACTTTCTTATGTTATCAATATTATTTTTGTTATTGGTATTATGATAAAAAAACAATACACTTTATTTAAATATAATTATAGGCGGAGACAATGTGGAAAGATCTGTTGAAAATTGGGTGTTTTACATCATTTTTTTAAACCAATTTTGGACAAATTTTTAGGTAGGATCTCACTACGTAAAAGTATAAGATTTTCGGATATTTGAGTTCTCCTCTGTGACTATTAGTTTCTCAAAATTGGTTTTGGGGTGAATGATAAATTATCACCAAAAGTGATCTAAATAAGGATGAAAAAATTGGCAGGAATTATAAAAAATCTCACATTAGAAAATGAGAAAATGTTATAATGGTATATATAGAGATACTTGTATTAATGGTGGTAATTTGATAAATATAAAGGCTCTCTCTGTATTGATCATCCTTATATGAATTGTCTTTTGCTCCAGATTTATTTTCTCTTCTCAAAAGAAGCTCAAACGTCATAAGATATAGAATATTTTTTGTAAATAAATGCCTAAAATGTTACAATTTAAGACAATGGGTTTTGGCCTTTTAATGGGTTAAATGGCCTTAAATGGTTCCCCTGAATAGTATAAAACAAGGTCTTCTCCTTCTCAATATTCACACCAAGAAAGCAATAACTCTCTTCCTTCTTTCTTTTTGTCTCTACGATTTTGAGTTGGTTTTCTTCAAGTTTCTTGGTTCAGTTTTCAATTTGTTCTCAGTTCAATTTTTATCTTGGTCCGGTTTGATTTATTTCCTATTCAGTTTACTTCCAGTTCCATCTACGGTTTGGGTTTTCCTATCTAAGTCATGGTTTTGTGTTGTTATTCTGGTGTGGAATTCTGGCAAGTCAGTTCGATTAAGGTGGTAAAGTTTGGTGCTCTTCAGCTGTCTCTAACTGTTTTATCTTGAAAAATAGGCGTCGTTATCAACTTTAATATCACAAGTGAGGGTGCGTAACTGTTTTAAGGAAACAGTGAAAAGAGGACTACGTTTGATTTCTTACCATATTATTGTTACGCGGGCCATATTATTTTATGTTGGTAAATACTTTATTTACATTTTGTAACTTAGTATTTACATTGTCATTCGTAATCATATTATGTACATGTCGTAATTATTTATAGTATTGTTGTATTACTGTTATTTTCATTTAATCTGATAATGCAATACACTATTTCTAACAATCTTAAAACAATTACTTCTATACAAGTTATTGCGTTATAGGATTAATTTTTCGGAATTGATTTTTTTTTCAAATATTGTCCAAAAATTATTTTTTAAATTGATTTGGGTTTTCAACCTAAATTTTTATTTTTAATATTCACCAAAATTTTGAAACTACAAAAAACTATACAGAGAAGTTATGTCTAGGAAATTAAAATTTAAGAGGACTTGTTCTTCCAATTACCTGGAGTGGGTCTTAGAACCCCACCAGTTTATCTTGATAGTTTTCTAGTAAAAGTATTATTTGGTTTGTTTTGAAAAATATTTAGAAAATTAGCATATTTTCGTCTTCGAGAAAATAGCATAATTTTTAAAATGTTGACACACTTCTGTTTCAGATGAGAAAATATGAAAATTGAAACCAACAACAATGTTGTGGTTATTGGAATTATGTCCATAAAGTAAAGCGTAATAATTATTTATGAGTAAACAGTTCTTCAAAATTTATGTATTATTGAATTTTATGAATAAATGAAAGTTTTCTTTAATTTAAGTTTGTTTGTAAATTACTTAAGTCCTGAAACTACTATCAACGTAAGAAAAGTAAAGATTGAGCAGTCTTCCAGACAAACTCTTCTGAGATAGTTTATAATGTTATTCGCAGTCTAATGATTCATTGGGCAATCGAATCCAATTATGACTGTTAGGTTGAATCAAATGATGCCGTTCTCGGGGCATGAGAGTGGAGACTCTAATGGTTGACCTAAACATGTTATGAAACATGTTAAATAGACCAGTAACCAACTAGTTTAGAGTAAAGCCGTTTATCTAGCTTAAAATCTAATTGTTATACCTTAAGGGTATTTTCATAATTACCTTAATCTTGATATGAATATGAAACTTGACTTAGTTACTTGCGATCTTTGATATGCCAAAGGAGCGAGTTCGAATTGTCCGACAATACCTCAACTGTTGGAACCTTGATTAAACTATGTTGGAACCTTGATTAAACTATGTTGGAGTAACGTGATTTACGAATATAGAATCTGTGGATTAAATTGCAAAAATAACAATATCACCTTATCATTTATTGATAAGTGTGTGAATAATAAACCGGTCATGGTACTCGATGACATGAGTCATTGAATGAGATATGATGATCTGTATGAGAAACTTCACCGATATATCTTTCTTATTCACCGTTAATAAAGGAGTTAAGGAATAATAACTAGAGCGGTAAAATTAGGTAAAATAATACTTTTACATCCTACTCTTGTTACTGATATTTACGAAGGATAATATCGTAAAATATTTTATGGACCGTGAAATATAAATGTTGATTTGCACTATCAGAAAATGTAGTGCACATTATTTGAGACTTTATTCGGCATCGAACCTATAGTGGAGTCGTACAATGTCAGGTTAAATAGATTGGGAATTTACGGAGACAAAACTTGTCGGATATTTGAATCTCATAGCTTTATTCATGCCGGAATATTTGGTCTCAGTAGTAGCTCATAAGAATAGGAATGAGAAACAATGACAGTTGGACCAAAAATATATTTTGGACCAAAGTACACTACCCGAGCTCCATATGAGATGGATCTCATCACTAAATTAGTAAAGAGTAAAGTTAATATTAAAATTAATTATTTTATTATTTTCTAATTATTTTTGATAGTTAGTTAATATGAAAATAATTAGTAAATAAAAAAATTAATTAATTGATAGAGATCAATTTAATTCATCAATTTAGTCTGATGAATTTGAAAATTTTGTTCTAAGGGAGATGTAAAAATTGCACATCGCAGTGCAAGGAGAATGAAAATTTCGGCTTTATCATATAAGGGATTGTATCCCTATCCCTAACCTTATCCCTAAGTGTGTTAATCAGAGAAGAAAAATGTTTCTCTCTCCTCCCCACACAGTTGCCGTCGATTTCACAGTAGGGGAGTAGAAAATTTTTATTTTCTCTTTCAACTATTGTTTTGAGAGCTCACACTCAGTTCCTACAGAAATCCTTGAGAGATTTACTTCTGACTCTAACGAGTGATTGTCAGTGTAAGGATCAATTAATAGCCATGCGAATAACGAAGAACGCAAGATAGAAATTGGATCCCGCAAAATCAAAAATTCTCCATTAATTGAAAATGTATAAATTGTTTCAATCTTTTCTTGATATGTTTATATGATTATGCATGTACATTGATTGGTTTTGTGTTTGATTAGATTTAATGTTTGTATGAAAATTGTTTGATTTTCACCCACAAACTAGTCATGGTTCATTAATTTTATGTAAAATCAAAATTCTAATCCAACAGTAGAGAACCATGCTACTGAAAGCTAAGCGAAGAACCCTATTGTTGAGGCCAAACCTTGGTGTGCAGAACCCTTCTGTGGATCGTATGGCACTGATGCCTCTGCCTATTTCTCATGGGGGAGAAACTTGAGAAATTTAATGTTTTAAATTTCAAAAAGTGATAACAAAAGAACAAGATGAAAAAATGCTTGACTGAAGAAGATCCTAAGCTTAATGATGATAAACAGGATTTTCAAACGATCAGTGCTATTAATGATTGATGATCTTGTTGATTCCTTGTATAGTGTTTATCCTAACAAGAAAATGGGAAAGAACTATGGGAATCGCTTGAACAAAAGTACAAAACTAAGGATACGGGCGCTAATAAATTTATCATGAGCTGCTTTCTAGAGTTTAAAATAGAGGATCCTAAAGTGGTGATCGGTTAAGTGCAGGAATTTCAAATTATTTTACACGAGATTCATGTTGAGGGAATGATGCTAAGTGAATCATTTCAAGTGGCTTGTATTACTGAGAAATTACAACCTACGTGGAAAGATTTCAAGAATTATCTAGAGCACAAATGAGCGGAAATGAGTATCGAGGATCTTATTATTCGATTTCAAATCAAGAAGATAATAGGTTATCCGAAAGAAAATGGCCAAACCATGTTGCTGCAGCAAAGGCTAACATTGTGTAGCATGGTCAAGGTTTCAAAGCCAAGAAGGCCAACAGCAAGGGAAAGGGCCCAAACAATTTGGGACCTAAAAGAGGGGTTTCCAAGAAACTAAAGTTTTATAGCAAGCACTACAATTCTGGTAAGCTGGGTCACAAATCTTCAGAGTGTAGATTTCCTAAGAGACATAAAGAGGCTAATGTGATTGAGAACATTGCTCGAGATGTTTCTGACATCAACCTCTCAACAATGCTTTCTTGGTTAACATGGTTGGATCAAATCCAAAGGAATTGTGGATTGACACTGGATCTACCCACCATGTTGCTAGGATCGGTTGTTTTTAAAATTAATCAAAAATAAGTTTGAACCATGAATGGTTCTTCGGCAGAATATCAAATTTTTTTCAATTAACTTATTTAATAAAATTAAATAACTTAAAATCAAACAACGGCGATTATGTATACACAACATTAAACGAGAAGATAAGGTCAAACAATTTTTTCACCTATACCTTGTGCCGGAGATTTTGAAAACTCGTAGAATTCCTTCGAGCATTTTTTCGTGTCCTTCAAGCTTCGGGATCTGAATCATGCACTCGAACTCCAAGAATGATTTATGAATTTCATCCACCAAAAACCATCCGTTAATTTCATAAATATATCTTACAAGAATTTTGTGAAGAAATTTGAGTGTGGGCTTCAAAACGATTGAAGAAGAAAAATAAAAAATATTCTCCTTCAATATAATTTTTGGCAGCAACAGGGAGGGAGGGGAAAACATTTTTCTCTTTTGTTTTGTTATAAAGCAATTGTATCTAATGCAAGATCTATCTGCAATCAGATTGCTATTAGAGATTGATAAAATATAATTTTTGATATTTACAAATATACCCATATATTTTTAAATATTTGAAAATTATATTTTATCAATCTCTAATAGCAATCTGATTGCAGATAGATCTTGTATATTTTTAAATATTTGAAAATTCACTCCATATATTCATAAGTGCCGAAAATTGTAATATTTCCTAGAGTTTGAGTTGTATCGAGATTCATCAATAAAATTGATAGATTTAATTGATCATTATCAATTAATTAATTAATTTATATTTACTAAATATATAATAATTAGAAAATAATAAACTAATTAATTTCAATACATATAATCACACTTAACTAATTAAGTGACATAACTCATCACAAATAGGTGTAGGAAAATGCATTGGCACCAAAAAATATTTTGATCTAATTTACTTCGTTTCTGTATTCCTATTCTCATGAGCTATTTCTGAAACCGAATGGACAAAGCTAAAGATTCAAATACCCGGTGAATATATCTCCACAAACTCCTGACTTATTTAATCCTGACACCGTACGACTCCACTATAGGGTCGAGCCGAATCAACTCTTGATTTATGCGCGCTACATTTACTGTTGGTGTAAATAAACCCTTTTTATTTTCACGGTTCACATAATATTTTAACATAATATCCATCGTGAATATCAGTAACAAGAGCGGAATGTAAAATTACCGTTTTACCTCTCTTGTCATTATTTCCTTAACTCATTTATTGATTGTGAATAAGAAAGACATAAAGTGAATTGTATCGTTTAATTCACAAGTCTTAATCAATGACTCAATTCATTGAATACTTGGCCAGGTTAATTTATTTACAGACGCATCAATAAATCATAAGGTGATATTGTTTCTTTCGCAATTCAACCACGAATTTTCATATCTGTGAATCACGTAACTCCATCTTAATTGAATTACAATCCTAACAGCCGAGGTATTGCCCGCCAACTCCTATTCACTCTTTTGACATATCAACGATTATAACTAACTAAGTCAAGCTACATATTCACCTCAGGATTAAAGTAATTACGAAAACACCTTTAAGGTGTAACAATTAGATTTAGAGCTAAGAAAATGGTTTTGAGTTCTAAACTAATTTATTATCAGTCTATTCCACATGTTCATAACATGTCTAGGTTAACAGTTTGAGTCTCCACTCACATGCTCTAAGACTGGCATTCATTGGTCCAACCTAACAGTCATAATCGGATTCGATTGCTAGTCGATCCTAAGACTACAAATATCGTTATGAACTTTCTCAAAAGAATTCATCTGGAGACGCATCTGTCTTCACTCTTCATTCGTTGATGAAAGTACCAAGACTTACATAATTTATAAACACACTTTAATAAAACTTTTAATTTATTCATAAGAAATCAATAATACTAATGTCTGAGAAATAACTAAATACAAATAAATAGTTATTACACGCTACTTTATGGACATATTCCAACAATCTCCCACTTGGACTAAAGTAGGTGTGTCCAATCTCTTATCCACAAGCCCTCTAAATGACCATAAAAAATTTTATTGCATAAAGTGTTCGTGAATAGATTTGCCAGGTTGTTAACCGTCAAAATATACATAACCACGTCTCCACGCTGAACAATTTCTCTAATAAGGTGATACTTACGTTCTATGTGTTTGGATCTCTTATGGCTTCTAGGTTCCTAAGAGTTCGCTACAGTCCCACTGTTATCACAATAAAGTGCCATGGGCTTGTCTGCGTCTGGAACAACTTCCAGAGACTTCAAGAACTTCCTAAGCCATATAGCCTTATTTACATCTTCACAACCTGCCACATATTCAGCTTCCATGGTAGATACAACAATTCAAGATTGTTTGATACCTCTCCATACAACTGCTCCACCATTTAGGATGAACATTGATTCTGAAATGGACCTCCTAGAATCCTTGTCTGCTTGGAAATCACAATCAATATACCCCGTCATATTCAAGTCAGTACCTGAATATACAAGCATGTAGTTCCAAGACTTAAGTAATTTATAAATACACTTTAATAAAACTTTCAATTTATTCATAAGAATTCAATAATACTAATGTCTAAGAAATAACTAAATACAAATAAATAGTTATTACACGCTACTTTATGGACATATTCAACAATCTCCCACTTGGACTAAAGTAGGTGTGTCCAATCTCTTATCCACAAGCCCTCTAAATGACCATAAAAAATTTTGTTGCATAAAGTGTTCGTGAATAGATTTGTCAGGTTGTTAACCGTCAAAATATACATAACCACGTCTCCACGCTGAACAATTTCTCTAATAAGGTGATACTCACATTCTATGTGTTTGAATCTCTTATGGCTTCTAGGTTCTTAAGAATTCGCTACAGCCCCACTGTTATCACAATAAAGTGCCATGAGCTTGTCTGCGTCTGGAACAACTTCCAGAGACTTCAAGAACTTCCTAATCCATATAGCCTTATTTACATCTTCACAACCTGCCACATATTCAGCTTCCATGGTAGATACAGCAATTTAAGATTGTTTGATACTTCTCCATACAACTTCTCCACCATTTAGGATGAACATTGATTCTGAAATGGACCTCCTAGAATCCTTGTCTGCTTGGAAATCACAATCAATATACCCCATCATATTCAGGTCAGTACCTGAATACACAAGCATGTAGTTCATTTTTCTCTACAAATACTTAAAGACATGCTTGATGGTATTCCAATGCTCGATTTTCAAGATTAGATTGGAAATGACTCACCATGCCCACAACATGGCAAATGTCTGGTCTCGTGTAAAGCATCGCATACATGAGACTTCCTAAGGCTGAGGCATAGGGAATCTTTCTCATTTTTTTTCTCTTCTTAAGGGGTCTTAGGAGACTGCTCCTTGAAAAGGCTGACTCCATGTCTAAAAGAAAGAAATCATTTCTTGGAGTTTTACATACTGAAGCGATCCAACACATTTAAAATATAAGATCCATGAGACAGTGCTAATTGTATGTTCTTCATGTCTCGAAAGATCTGAATACCTAAGATAAATGCAGTTTCTCCAAGGTCCTTCATATCAAATTACTTTGCAAGCTAAATCTTGACATCAAATATTTTTCCTACATTATTCTTGATGAGTAGAATATCATCTATGTACAAGACTAGAAAAATCATCTTCCCTTCGTGTATCAGCTTATACACACAGGTCATCCACTAAATGTTTAAAATCATAATTCTTACCAATTTCTTTGAGTCTAATATTCCATGATCGTGACACTTACTTAAGTCCATAAATGGACTTCTGCAGATCGTAAACTTTTCCTCTTGACCTTCCTCCATGAACATGTTCGATTGAGCCATATAAATGCGCTCATCAAGATTTCCATTTAGAAATGTAGTCTTGATGTCCATTTGTCAGATTTCATAATCAAGTGCAGTAGCAATGGACAAAAGGATTCGGATGGATTTAAGCATGGCCACTGGCGAAAAGGTATCCTCGTAGTTATACCTTCCTTTTAGGTGTAGCCCGTGGTTACTAGCCTAGCTTTGAATGTCTCTACAATCCCATTCGGACCTATTTTCTTCTTATAGATCTATTTGTATCCTACGGGGTTTACCCCTTCAGGAAAATCTAGAAGTTTTCAGACTCCGTTCGAGTACACCGAATGTATCTCAAAATTTATGGCTTCTTGCCATAAGTTTGCTCCAGGACCAGCCATGGCCTCTGAGTAAGAGATAGGTTCATCAGGGTCCTTATCTAAGATAGCTGTCAAAGCTTATCCATAGGACATTTATCTCTCAGGTTGTCTCACAACCCTCTTACTACGTCGAGGCTCCATATGCTTTGGCTCATGTCGTGGGCCATCCATTATTGAATCAGACATAATTTCTGATTGGGAAGTAGGTGTCCTCCCACTCAATAACTCCTATAGCACAACTGTGCTTCTCAGCTGTACACTTTTAATGTAATCTTCTTCAAGAAAATGAGCAGTCGTGTTGACGAATCTTTTCTGGTCAGTGTACTGTAGAAGATGTACCCCTTCGTTCCTTTAGGATTTCCTACGAACATGCATAATTCTGAATGATTGGCCAACTTGCTTATTTTTTACTTTAAAAAATATGCTGGGCACCCCCATATTTTAAAATGGTTAGTAGATGAGTTTCGTCCATACTATCTTTCATATGGTGTATCAGGCACCGTCTTCAATGAAACTTGGTTCAGAATATATGATGTTGTTTGCAAGGCATATCCCTAGAAGGAATCTGGGAGGGATTAGTAACTCATCATTGATCTAACCATATCCATCAGAGTTTGATTCCTTCTCTTTGACACACCATTTGGTTGTGGTGTACCAGGTGTTGTAAGCTGAGAAAGAATACCTTATTCCTTAAGAAAGTCTTCAAACTGCCCTAGCAAGTACTCTCCACCACAATTGGATCGTAGTGTCTTGACTTATTTTCTAATTGCTTTTTAACCAAGGCCTTATACTTTTTGAACTTTTCAAAGGTTTTAAACTTTTGACGCACTAGATACATATGACCAAAATGTGAGTAGTCATCAGTGAAGGTTACGAAGTATTCATAACCTCCTCTTGCTTGGATATTCAAATGGCCCACATACATCACTATGTATGAGTTCAAGGCATTCAGTGACTCTTTCTCTTTTTACTGAAAAATGTCTCCTGGTCATTTTGCCTTCACTATAGAATTCACATGTGGGTAGTGATATCACACTTAAAGTTTGCAAAGGACCATCCTTCACAAGTTTTTTAATCACGTCCAAGTTATATGCCAAAGGCATAAGTGCCATAAATAGGTTAGATCGGTTGAGTCAAATTTCAACCTTTTACTATCCCTTTGTGAATCATTATTCACTTCAATGTCACATATCATTGGAACTATTGAATTTACGTGAAACAGTTTATTAAACATGCGTGCAACAATAATTAGGCATTCATTTCTAAAAATACCAATATCTTTATCAATGAATTTAAGATCAAATCCATGCTCAATTAATGCACCAATAGAAATAAGATTCTTCCTAAAAATTGGGATATAATAAATTTCATGTTAAATAATAAAATGTTTCTCAAAACATAACTTAAAAGTTCCCACAGATTCGGCTGATACTAGTGCTCCATTACTCTAGTGGAAGTTGTACTTGCCCTCATCAAGTCTTCTGACTTCCTTGAACCTCTGCAGGAGCAACAAATATGGTTAGTAGCTGTAGAGTCTACAATCCAAGAGAAAGTAAAGTCAGCTACATAATAGACCTCAGTAACCATTACTATACCTTTAGATCCTAACCCTTTAAGATACTTTGGGCAGTTGCGTTTCCAATGACCAGCAGCTCCACAGTGATGACACTTGTCTACTCTCGTGGTGCTCTTGGGTTTGGCAGCTCTCGGCTTCTACTTCTTCGCTTTCCTTGGATCTCTTCTGTGTTTCTTCTTAGAGCTAGAGGTGGAAGGCTTTCTTTCAATAAAGTTAGCCTCTCCAGACTTCCTTTTGTCCTTCAAAAACAGAGTCTCAGTAACTTACAACTCCTTCATGAGCTCAGGAAGTGAGTACTTCAATATATTCATCGAATAATTAAGCTTGAAGTCCTCAAAGGTACTAGGCAAAGTCTCTAGGATCATATCCACCTAAGTCTCACCATCAACATCAACACCCATGATCTCCATATCATTCAGATAACTTATGATCAGCATCATATATTCTCTGACGGGGGTTCTAGGTTCCATCTCGCAGTTCATGAAGTTCTGTATAGCTGTCTGGCTGGCTTGACGACCCTGATCTCTGAACATTTTGGTGATGTTCAACATCATATCAGTGGCAGTCTCAAATTTCCGATGTTGTTGTTGTAACACATTGCTCATAAATGCCAAGATGTAACATGTGACGATCTCATCAGAACGCAGCTAAGAAGCATAAGCATCTTTTTTCTCCTGAGTCGATTCAGCAATAGGCTCAAGGGGACAAGGGGTAGTAACACGAACTTGTGCTTTTCTACCATCAGCACGATATCAAGATTTTGTTTGCAATCCACATAATTTTCACCAGTAAATTTGTTCACATTAAGAATAGTTGGGAGATGGGATAACGACATGATTACTAAAAAGAATAAATAAAGCAGTGTTAATAAATGCTCAATCGTTTAGGAAAGTATGATGCATGATGCAACTATGTAAATATTTAAAAATCCATTAAAAATATATTCCATGATGTTACAATCATAAACGATAGCTTGTCTCATTGAGGGATGAAATCCAAACTATCTCGTATCGCATCAAGACTGTTCTCGTTTGGTTGACGATCAAAGGTCTCCACATCTAGCTTAATCAATCACCAATGGTTTTGGTCACCTTGGCCCCATTGAGTAGCCCCTAAGTGGGGATTTCAATGTGCTTTAGTCTAAGATTTTAACCAACGCATCGACTCTTAAAATTTGTTATGGTCTAACAGTCCATCTATGGGACGGTCCTGCCCCACCACTTCATTTAGAAGCCTTAGCCTCTCAACCAACTCAATGACTCAAAGAGGCACGACTCCAAAGTTTCTCTCATTGAAGAGAAGACTGCTATGGGAGGTTCTTAACCATTCCTCGTGGCACGATCAAGTTCGCGTTGGAGACCTTAGGAACGTTTCAATGTAAACGACCTTCCCACTTAGTTTTTGAAAAACTTTGGATTTTTGGTTATTTTTCAAATCATAACTTTTATTCATTTGAAAACGTGATGAAATTTATAAATTCTTTATTAATTTAAGTCCCAATTTAAAATTATAATCACTATAAATACACATTACAATTAAATTATAACCATTATACATTAATCTACAATGATGCATGTACATGCTACATGACAATTTGATATTGGCATATCCCTAGCTTTATATGACATGTTATATGATGATACGTCATAAAAATTGTATCATACATTCAAAATTAACTTCCTTATTCGATCATTTATAATTACAACCTAAAGAGAATATTTAATAAGTTACAAATTAATTTATGGACCAATCTTCATAGCGTCTGTAGTTTCCCCATTCATCTCCATGTTGTCCCATTATTTTGTAGCTCTTTAAAAAATATCAGTCCCTTATTTTTTTAAAGAAATTCAATTTAAAATTTCAATTTCCAATAATTTTTATATTGATAAATAAATTACCAAGTAATTAATAATTTATTTATTTCTAAAACAAATTTTAAAATAAAAAATATTTAAAAAGTGTTGAAAAATTACAGAATTAAATTAAAAAATATTGGGACTAAAATGAGTTTGAAACCAAATTTCAAATTTTAAATTTTAAAAACCCTAAGTTTCCAAAAACCCTAGGTTTCAAAAAGTTGCAGGTTTCCTAAAACTGATTAGGCAAACAGCTGTGCAAGAGACAACACAAGGCAGTAGGAGGGGCGAAACGATAGGCTACAGTAGTGACGACGGACGACGGAACAGTACCATCAGCCGTCAGAACAGTATCTCTGGTGTGAACAGTAACTCTGGCTAGAATAGTAATTCGGTGTCAATAGTAATTCGGTGTGAATAGTAATTCCAGTGTGAGCAGTAATTTGGTGACTTCTCGGTGGCTGTCCAGCGATTTCCCGGTGGCTGTTTCTGGTGACGGTTTCGAGGTGACGAAGACTTTACATCAAATTTATAAAATTATAACTTTTGTAATAAAATAAATTACATAAAATCATATGTCTCAAATCCGACGTATATAAATTTTAAATTGAAATAAAAACGCCTAGAGTCAATAGTTAGGGATCCAATCACATAACACATTCAAAACAGTTTTGAATCTATCATACAAAATCATATACCAATATCTAAAAAACTCACGATACGAGAACCTATTGCTCTGATACCAATTGCTAGGACCGGTTGATTTTAAAATTAATTAAAAACAAGTTTGAACCATGAACGGTTCGTCGGTGGAATATCAAAAAAAAAACTTATTTAATCAAATTAAATAACTTAAAATCAAACAACATGTGATTATGCATATACGACATTAAACGAGAAGATAAGGTTAGAAACAAATTTTTCACCTATACCTTGTATCGGAAATTTTCTAAACTGAAAGAATTCCTTCGAGAGTTCTCTGTGTTCTTCAAACTTCAGGATCCGAATCACGCACTTGAACTCCAAGAACGCTTTGTAAATTTCATCCACCAATAACCACCTATTAATTTCAGAAATATATCTCACGAGAATTTTGTGTAGGAATTTGAGTGTGGGCTCTCAAAATTATTGAAGAAGAAAAATAAAAAAAAATTATTCTTCAATATAATTTTCGACAGCAACAGGGAGAGAGGGAAAAACATTTTTCTCTTTTACTTTGTTAACAAGCAATTGTATCTAATACAAGATCTATCTGCAATCATACTGTTATTAGATATTGATAAAATATAATTTTGATATTTACAAATATACCCATATATTTTTAAAAATATAAAAATTCACCCCATATATTCATAATTGCCCCGTGAATTTATCTCCATAAATTTCTAACCAATTTAATCCTGACATCGTACGACTCCACTATAGGTTCGATGTTGAATCAACTCTCGATTCATGCGCGCTACATTTTCTATTGGTGTAAATAAACTCTTTTTATTTTCACGGTCCACAGAATATTTTAACAAAATATCCATCGTGAATATCAGTAACAAGAGTAGAATATAAAATTACCATTTTACCTCTCTTGTTATTATTTCCTTAACTCCTTTATTGACTGTGATAAGAAATACATAATAGTGAATTGTCTCGTACAATTCACAAGTCTTAATCAATGACTCAATTTATTAAATATCTGGCCAGGTAAATTTATTCACACCTATCAATAAAGCATAAGGTGATATTGTTGATTTCGCAATCCAACCACAGATTTTCATATCTGTTAATCACGTAACTCCAACTTAATTGAATTACAATCCCAACAGTCGAGGTATTGCCCTTCAATTCGAACTCACTCATTTGACTTATCAAATATTACAATTAATTAAGTCAAGCTACATATTCACCTCAAGATTAAAGTAATTACAAAAATACCCTTAAGGTGTAACAATTAGATTTAGAGCTAAGTAAACGGTTTTAGGCTCTAAACTAATTTGTTACTGGTCTATTCAACATGTTCATAACATGTATAGGTTAACCATTTGAGTTTCCGCTCACATACTCCAAGACTGGCATTCATTGGTTCAAACTAACAGTCGTACTCAAATTTGATTACTCAGTCGATCCTAAACCTGCGAATATCGTTCAGAACTTTCTCAGAAGAGTTCATCTGGAGACGCCCATGTCTTCATTCTTCGTTCGTTGATGAAAGTTCCAGGACTTGAGTAATTTATAAACACACTTTAATAAAACTTTCAATTTATTCATAAGAATTCAATAATACTAATGTATGATAAATAACTAAACATAAATAAATAGTTATTACACGTTATTTTATGGAGATATTCCAATACATATGTGATATGATCGTCGAATGTTCTCTACCTTCATAGCTATCGAGCATGGAGAGAAGCTTAAGATCAAAGGTCAAGGAAAAGTGGTTTTTAAAATGACATCTGGGAAGGAATTTACTCTGAACAATGTCCTATATGTACCTGAAATCTGGAAGAACCTTGTGATTGGTTCACTGATGAATAACCATGGATTTCATATGGTATTTGTGTCAAACCAAATTATTTTGTCTGAGAGCTGAATATATCTTGGTAAGGGTTATATAAGTGATGGAATGTTTAAACTTAATGTAATGACTTTCGTCAAAACCGATATTAATAAAGCTAGTTTTTCTGCTTACTTATTTGAGTCTTCAAATTTATGGCACAGTAGACTAGGTTATGTTAATTATGATATTTTACGTAAATTAATTCACTTGGATCATATACCAAAATTTTATACTGAATCCAATCACAAATGTGAAGCTTGTGTCGAGGCAAAATTAGTGAGGTCATCATTTCAAAATGTTGAAACAAACCTTAAACCACTTGATTTAACTCACAATGATATATGTGATTTAAAATTTGCACAAACAAGAGGTGATAATAAGCATTTTATATTTTGTTGATGATATCACAAAATATTGTTATGTATATTTGCTAAGAGTAAGGACAAAGCTATAAAGAAATTTGTTCTCTAATAAAAATTAAGTTGAGAATCAACTTAATAAGAAAATTAAGGTGCTCACCAGTGATCGAGGTAGTGAGTATGAATCGTCATTTGTTGAGATCTGTACTCACATTGGATTATACATGAAACCACAACACCTTATTCAGCTCAGTCCAATGGTGTGGCTGAGCATACCTTGAAAGATTTTATGAATGCATTGTTGATCAGTTATGGATTACCTTAAAACATGTGGGAAGAAGCCATTTTGAATAAGATACCCAAAAATAAAGAGGATAAGATTTCATATGAGTTATGGAAAGGTAAAAAACCTTCATACAAATACTTAAGAATGTGGAGATGCCTCGCTAAAGTGACGATACCTACACCTAAAAAGGTGAAGATAGGACCAAAAACTATTGATTGCATTTTCAGTGATTATGCAAATAATAGAGGTGCGTATCGGTTCCTTGTACATGAATCTACAATCCTGGTATTCACAAGAACACGATAATAAAGTCTAGAAATGCATCATTCTTTGAACATATATTTTCTTCCAAATCCAAGGAAGAGCCAAGCTCTTTAAAAATATTTCTTAAGACTATTGATAAAGAAGATAGTCAAGACTTGGACGAAGAAGTTGAGGTAGAACCTAGAAGGAGTAAAAGAGCTAGAACTGAAAAATCTTTTGATCCTGATTTTCTAACACATATGATTGAAAGTGAACCAAGAACCTTCAATGAAGCTGTGAACTCCAATGAAGGTCCCTTTTAGGAAGAGACCAATAAGAGTAAATTAAACTCTTTAATTAAATAATCTTATTTATTAATTATATGATTACTCCACTATAAATAGGAAATTACACTCTTAGGGATTATAGATTGTATTTACAGAGTATTCTCGTGTAGTCCACTCATATAATCATTTCACATAGTTTTGTCCTCCAATTATTGGTTCATAAATTAGAACTGATCAAAATTACCGTTCTGCCCTCCTAATTACATCTTGATCCTTAAGTATCATTAATCCACTAGTGAATGACTAATTTATAAATTTATTATAAATTTGAGCTCAGTAATCATTCAGTTCCAAAATTAACACTTAAAAAATCAATATACAATCCTTTAGGAAAGCTTGGATTTCAAATCTTGTAAGATCATATTCTCAGCCATCCATATGACTGAATATCTAAAATATAAGTCACTAGCATGTTTTACAAACAAACCTTAACGAGTGAATCAAACGATCCAATAAACATGCATAGGAGTTCATGACTACTCAGGATTTAGATTGATTTACATATGATCATCGAATTGTTGTGTATTAAATCTTTATGATATACGACACGTTGATGAAGATATTAATTCATATCGGTCCAGTCATATATAATCTCATTATATAAAACATTTTCACTAAGATGTCTATTTACATTAATGATCTGGATCTAGATCACATGCATTCATAATGTTTAGTGAACTGTACTGACAATTATTCATTAAAGATTTCACTTTAATATGTTGCTAACAATTTTATTTATTATCTATGATCTTAATCATCTCGCACTGATACAAGATTATAATCTCATTAATGAATATTGAATTTTCAAATATTTATATAAATTATTCAATAATAATTTAAAACAACAATTATAAGAAAATGTAATGTTCATTAAATTTCATATCAAAATGTCAATACATATGCTTTGAGAGCATAACCCCCAATATTAGGAAATTATGCTGAATTTGCTTACCAGTCACAAAGCCATCCTTGGATTCGAAAATAACATTACTCAACAGACTTCTCAACCTATTAGATAAAATTTTTGAGATAATTTTGTAGGAGAAGTTGCATAAAGCAATAGGTCTAAATTGAAAGGGATTTTGCAGGTTGTTGAACTTTAGGAGATAATTTTGTACGAGAAGTTGAACAAAGCAATAGGTCTAACGTTAGTCTCATTTATTGATTAAGGAAGATAACCATTCTATAAAAAAATCATTAACTGCATTCCACACTTCTAAACCAACTCTCAATATTTTTTATAGAAAAAAAAAACCATTGATACCATCAAGACGAGGTGCCTTATCAGCTCCTAGATCAAACACAACCTCCTTCACTTCTTCAAAGGAAACACTATCAGTATATATCTAACTGCTCTCTCTACTAACAAACCTACTTACATGATTAAGAACCACAATTTATCTGAACAAGGTTTTGATTAAAACTATCAGTAAAATAAGAGTGGATAGTATCAACTAACTTATTCTCATCTTGCTACCATAAGTCATCCTTATCCTTTAATCTCACTATGCTATTCATCATTCTCCTTTCAAGCACATATTTATGAGGAAACTAGTGCTTTGGTCACCAACTTTAAGCCAATTGATCATCTAATAAGGACAACTCATTCGTTAGTTAATTAAGTTGCAACTTTACGTTACTAACATTCGTATTCTAACTCTTAATATCCTTCTTGAATTCTTTCAGTTTATTAATAAAATTCCTCACACTATTATTAGAACCATACCTTTTCCAACTAGAAAAAAATAACTACATCAAAGTTTCTTAAGTTTAAAGATATTAGCAGGTTTAGGAAATTTCTTATCAAGAGAAATAATTAACAGATTATGCTCAGAACCTACATTAGGAGGTATTAACTTCTAGAGTACAACTAACTAAAAACGTATAATTAATAAGTATTCTATCTAATCTTTCATGGATAAAGTTTGCCCATTGTCTTCCATTCCTCGCAGTAAAAAAATTACATTTTGCATGTATATCCAAAGAACCACAAGAATTAATGAAAGAATTAAACTTCTTAGCCCAACCAAAATAAGAACCATTCCCTCCAAGCTTCTCCTCCATACTTGACAAATCATTAAAATCTCATGTTACTAACCAAGGTTCAGAATCACCTTGGCTAGAATTAGACAAACTATCATACTCAAGTCATCTTTCTTGCAAGTCCTTACATCCATAAAAAAGTAACTCTGCCCACCCCTCAGTACCTAAATCTATGATGTCATTAGTGTAGATACTGAAAATCTACTGTCAAAGGTGTTACCACGCGTCGTCAGATAACTGAATGATGAACCTGAGAAGAAGACAAAATAGTAAGCGTATCAGCGTGAAGCTAGAGAGCTAGAGAAATGAATATTTGATAAATGAGTTATGCACCTTATATTTATAGCGAGAAGTTGTGGGCCAAAGAGTCTGGGTTAGACTTGAGACTGATCTAATGACTTTTGAGATTATGAGCTGAGGCCTGGGCCCAGTCAATTTAGACCTCTACAGTTTTCCCCTACTTTCTGAGTTCGAGTTGAGCAAATCGGACTTTGAAAGTAAAGTGACCAATTTATCGATCTTGATTCATGATCCATGATCTAGGTTCGTTCGTGGATGATCCTTGGAGATCATGAATAATCAAACAATGCAAAAGGAGGTTAAGTGGAATAGAACAATAAAAATGGTTTGACTTGACTACACTAAAGGTAAAATTGAATTTTGTCGAATCATAAAAATAATTCAACAAAGTATGTATTGTTTGACCGGTTGAATCATCATGCATTCTACCTACCGAACCCCAAGACCGATTCGGTCTCGATAGATATAACAATTTTAATAGTAAGATTGACTTGAGTAATTCAAATTGTAGTTGGACTCTTCCTTTGCAATAAGATATGCTTGGAGGATATCTTGGAGAAGATTCTAAATAATCATCTTATCTTCAGTTTTGATCAAATTAAGAAGCTATTGTATTTGTATCATAACTTTTCACCCTTGAATCCATTTGATCCTATTCAAAAACCTCTGAAAAGAAAAACGTGAAGCACAAAAATTTCGTATTTCACAAAGAAAACGTAATTCGGATGTTCGGTTGGTCAAAATCGAGCTCTAAGACGGCGTGACTCGTGAGTGACGGGATTAAACTTGCTTCGCCCAATTCATACGTTTCTTGCGAAATTGATTGCTAAAATATCATGATTTCTGAGATTACTCTTCGAAATCAATATCATTCTTGGACAAAACATGAAGATGGTTCGTCTGATGGCAGAGCATGAACATGGTCTGTCAGAGCATGAGGATGCTCGTCTAGTCGCGGAGCATGAATGTTCCATCCAGGGGCGGAGCATGAGGATGTTTCGTTCGACAATGAAGTATGAGGATGTTTTGTCCGACAGAGCATAAGGATGCTTGTCCCACTGTGGAGCATGGATATTCAGCCAGACGATGGAGCATGAGGATGTTCCATTAGGCGAAGCATGGGGATGCTCCGTCTGGCGGTGGAGCATGAAGATGCTTCATCGGGCCACGAAGCATGAAGAGGAGAGTTTCATCCGATGGCGAAGCATGACGATGTTCTGTCTAGTGAGGCATGAGGATGCTCTGTCTGGCGCAAAGCATGTATGTTAGTCTGGCGCTGAAGCATCAGGATGTTCCGTCAGTAGAGCATGAGGATGCTTGTCCCGTGGAGGAGCATGGATATTCTGTTCGACTGCAGAGCATGAAGATGTTCTGTCCCACGAAGCATGAGGATGCTTCGTCTGGTGGCAGCGCAGGGATGTTCTTTCTGTAGCATGAGGATGTTCCATCAAGAGAAGCATGAAGATGCTCCGTCCGGCGGAGCATGATGATTTTCTATCCTCTTCTTCCTCTTCCATTTCTTTATAATGTTTCCTTTCTACCAGCGAATGTGTCGGCTCCTCCTCATAAAAGATGTACTTGCTATAAATATAGGCATTGGAATTAGGGTTTCAACTCCTTACAAAGATGTGTTTCGAGTAGAGATGCAACGGGAACCACTGGCAAAAGTGATATAGCCATCTAGATAACGGATTCTGAGCGCGTGAGTTTTTCCTCTTTTCAGAGCCAGCTGGATTATTCGACAAAAGTCTCTTGCCAATTGTGCACCAACACTGCTATAGTAGTAACAAAATCTACAATAACACTACTTTAACTAACAAGCTTCTGAGGGATCCTGCACAGAAGCAGAACTTATGCACAAAACTGCTCAAAACTACTATAAATTCTAGCAAGACAGCTAAACTAAACAGAAACTCTCAAATCTAAGCAATAAAGTGTTATATCTCCCTAATATAAGGGATAATTAAGACGTGGAAATACAAGGATAACTCTAGAATCTTAAAGTTATCAATGTCAATGGCAGAAACTCACAAGAAACAAAACACAAAGAAGAGATTAAGGAGAGATTTCCTTACTGTAATTTTACTATTTTGATCAGACGAATTTCTAACGAATTGGAAAAACAGATTATAAAGATCAAACAAATTTGGAAAGAATGAAGTTTTTGTCAAAAAAATTCTAATGAAAGGGAATGAAGTTGATGGATAAAAAAACCTTACTGTAAATATTGTATTTTGTCTAGGCTCGTGTTTCCGGACTTATTTATTTGTTGGCACAATCTTATGGTCCAAATAATAATCAAAATTCTAAAAATTGAAAAAGGAAAATATATAAAAAATAATGATAAAAAATAGGAATAAAAAATAAATAAATAAAAATTTAATTTTTCTAAATGGAGAAAATAAAGGTTTTAATGAAAGATTTTGTTTTGGAATATTATTAAGAAAAAAATCTTTGATTACTGGTCTACAATAATGAAAATCCCTAAAGATTTTTCCTTTAATCATTAAGTATTTTTTATAAAAGGAAATGTGATATTTTCTTCCTTAAAACGAAGATGTATTTATTAATGGTAAAATTTTGAAAAAATAACCTAGGTTATTTTCTCCCTTCTCTATAAATAAAGGAATATGCTATTAAAAAAACAATACGATTGATTGAGAGGGAGAATTGAGATGAGATTAGAATTGGAGGAAACCCATAAATGTAAAAGGTTTTTTTGAGGGAAATAGGTCAATATATGAAAATAAAAAAAATGTACAAAAAAAATATTATTTTACATAAATGACCGAAAATTGTAAGGCTACTATATTTGAAACCTACAGAATATAGTGAAAAGACATTTACACCCACATTATTAATACAACCAAATGCTTGGCAGCCCCGTTCTTGAACCTTAAAAAATCGACACAAACCAAATACCATCTTGCAGTAGCGGCATTTGGAGAACGTAGAGATTGATTTTCGTTCATATTTTGAATTTTCGTTCGAATCTGTATTTTCGTTCGAGACTGATTTTTCGTTCAAATCTGTATTTTCGTTCGAGATTAATTTTCGTTCAAATCTGTATTTTTGTTCATATTATGAACTTGTTTACTTTCGAGACTGATACACTGCTTTTTTGTTTTCATTCAAGTCTGAATTTGTATCTGTCAAACAAGGTTATGATTAGTTTATATTTTGATTTCGTTACGAGCCTGATTTTGTTAATAGTTCTAGTTTTTCTTTGATGGAGATACGTAAACGAAAATATACTATGGGTAGATATCCAATTCTCATCATTACCAACCAACAATGGCTTAATCTTGGATCCATAAAACACTGTTTTAAGCACTTTCAGAGGCCCAATAGTTGTTTCGGTCGTAATTTTAGGCTTTTTCATAATTTCCATCTCATTTAATTTTTAAAATTTTTTTAGAGCCGTATAAATTCATCTTACTCGGTTATTTTAGACAATTTTTGACATTTTAATGAGAAAATCGTTCTCCTTTATTTATAATTTTTGGTATTCTTGCGAATCAACGAAACTGTTGCCTAAATCCGGGTAATCTTAAGATTCAACAGGTTTTCAAAAATCGATTGCTAGAAATCGTGCGCGATTCAACAGCTTTCGGTATTGTTAGGGTTTTGTCAAGGCTTCTGCTACATCAATATAAATTCATCTTATTCGATTATTTTATACCAAAAATCAGCATAAAGCACTAAATAAATATACACTATATGGTATATGACAATATACCTAACAAATGATATCATACAGTGCAACATAGTATGAAATTATGTACCATTGAGTATACGTTTATATACTATATTCTAAATATTCCAGACAAATGAATAAACAATATATATACTACGTAACAAAAATAAGGATTCAACATTAAAAAAGGCAAACACGATTTCAGCAACCAAAAATTAAAATAACGATAGAAAAAACAAGACAAACAAAATTCAACAATAAAAAAAACAATTCAACAATCAAAAATAAAAGAATAACAACACTAGAATCTTAATTCCCTAATCACTTAGAATAACACCAATAAAAAAAATAACAATTCTAGAAAAGGAAAGAAAAATTATAGAATTGATAGCATACATATGAAAAAAGTGGATGAAATAGAATACACAAAACAGACTTGATTTCTTAGAAATATGCCAACGTATTGACATGATATCGAATTAATGAGTGATGAATGAAGAATTCGCGGAATAAATCGCCAGAATGTTGCTGTAATTTTGATGAAAAACTCGTCAGAGACAAGGAAGAAGCATTGCATTGGGGAAGAGGTAATTTCCTAAAGTTGAAAATTAAAAAACATTAAAACCTAAAAAGCAAAAGTTAGTTTTACAAAGGATAATAACGTAAAAGATCACCTAAGAGCATAATTAACTAACCATCTAAATTGAGGAATTGACTATATGTGTAAACTATAAATTAATATGACATAATATAAAATTATAACTTAAAATAGCATAATTCCCTAATTTTCCCAGCATAAAATAGCAGCCAAATTTTCTTCATTTCATTCTTCACTTTCCTCAACATTTTCTTGTCGTAACATCGACGAAGCATTTCTTCTCCAAGGCTCATCTTGGTGCCTTGCCATCGTCTCTGTCACTCTTCATCCGGTAAGCTTCTACTCTCTTTTGTCATTTTTTTCTTTATTGTTTGTTGTTTCTCGCTGCTTCTCTCTCTTTCCCTTTCTTTTGTTTTCTGCTACTCCTCATGTTTGTTTTGTTCTCTGCGTCTTTCCCTATTTGTTTTCTGCTTATCTCTTTCTCTCCTTCTATTTCCTCGTTGCTTCTCTCCACTTCTCTCTCTCTTCATTTCATCTATATTTTCCTGTTGCTTCTCTCCTTCTCTCTTCCTCTCTTTCTTTCTTTTTTTCCACTTCTTCCTTTCCCTCTTTCTCTCTGTTTTTTGCTTCTCTCTTCCTCACTGTTTTTCTATTTCTCTCGTTGATGCTCTTTTTCTCTCATTCTTTTTTTTGTTCTCTTTCTCTCTTTCTCTTTGTCTCGCTGCTCTCTTTCTTTCATTCTTTTCTGTTTTGTTCGCTTTTATGTTTCTCCCATTCTCTCTATCACGCTGCTCCTCTCTTTCGCTCATTCTTTTCTATTTTTCTACTTTTCTTTCTATCTTTCTCTCTCTTTTTTACTTCTCTCTTTCTCTCCTTCTCTCTGTCTCGCTGCTTCTCTCTCTGTCTCATTCTTCTCTCTGTTTATTTCTTTTAATTTTTTCCCGCTTCTTCTCTCTTTCTCTCTATCTTTTCTCTATATTTCTTTTTTTTTTGTTTCTCTATTTTTCTTCTTGCTCTTTTTGCTACTCTATTTTTCTTGCTTTTTTTGCTTCTTTATTTTTTCTTCCTACCATTAACATTTTTAGAAAAAAAAATTGCAATTACTTGGTATTGTGAAATTTTTATAGTAATTCAGTTATTGTATTGTTTCAGTTGTCAATTATCATGTAAATAAATCACATTATAATTTTTTTCTTTTAAATAAAATCCCGCATGTGATTCTTTAAAATTTTGGGATACCAACTTTCTCATACTACTATGGTGAGTAATTGTTTTTGGAATACTTAAATAATTCCAATAATTTTCCTTTTTACAAAATAAAATTTCGAAGATGGGTCTTGGGAATTTTGAGATACCAATTTTCCAAGTCACTAAGGTGAGGAATTATTTTTAGGATAAGAAAAATAATTCTAATATTTTTACAAAAAAGTAAACTTTCAAAATTTTCAATGGTCTTAGCACCACTCATTTATTGTCATATATTTATTCCATATTTGGTGTAAGATTTGACTAAGTGAGACATTTAAAAAATTTTAAACTTTTTTAGGACCCTTTCATAATAGGCAATTGACAAATTTTGGTAACCATTACAATGAGTGTTGTAGGGTACTAATACATTCCCTACGCACAAATAACTCTTGAACCAACTTTGAATTTTTGTAAACCTAAAAATTATTATTTTTAAAATGAGTAACCAATTACGTTCTAAAATGATTAGTGACGACTCTAAATATTTGTATATCTTATTTTTTGATCGTCACTCCGTGTCACAAGCACATTATGACACTTGCAGAAATCTCTATAGGAATGGAGGCTAAATAAAATATCAATTGAAAATGATTTACAGCAAAATCAGCTGGATAACTACAAAAAGAGAAACGTAATAACAAAGAAGAAGCGATGAATGGGGATGACTAGCACTTCTTGGAGAAGGTTAGAGAGCACAATGCTTTAAGTAAGAATTAAATTAACCAACAAAGAATTACCGACATTGAAACATATGTTTCACACGAATCATCCTTAAATATTTTAAATCACTAGATTATCAGTTGCAAAATAATATCATGAATTAAAATGTTACAATTGTTTAATATCATGCTAGCTAGTCTCATAACATAACCTAGGTATTACAAAGTGTCGTTTGCTTCATGAAGTTTAAACTGACCATAACTAATTGGTTGCAAAATATGAGCGTGTTTAGTTGTGCATGGTAATCTAAGAATGATAAGTGATAATTTAAGATTACTATGTTTGGAATAGGTTAAAAGTTGTTGTAGATCTATGTGAATAAGAAAATTTTCCTTGAATTCCCTTTCAGTTATATTATGCAAAAAATATTTTGATGTGTAATTTTTACATTAATTTTAAATATGTTTTACTATATTGATATAAGTTAAATTTTGTTGTAAATTTATGTAGATAAAATGAAGGTACTTAAATTTTTAGTTATACTATTTAAAAAAATATATTTTGATGTGTAATTTTAACATTAATTTTTAATTATGATTTTTGATATGTTTATTATATGTTAAATTTTTTTGTAAATATGTTTGAATAACAAGAAGTTATCTAAATATTATTTTGGTTCTATTATGCAAAAAAAATATTTCAATGTGCAATTTTAACGAATTTTGAATATTTAATTAAATTAATCATGTTAGATTAAATTTTAATAAAATTTATTTTTATTAAACTAATATGATTTATTATGTAATTTGAAATCATATTACGTTATTCTAATAAATACATATTTATTTCTCTGATTACATAAAGATATTAAAATAATTTCTTTTGCTATCAGAATTGTTATTGCATTGTAAGTTAAGATTACTCATATTTTCTACTGCAATTCAAGTAAAAATATTACAATGCATGATAGCGTAAACCAGCATTATAAATATCATTCATTTCAAAACATTGGATGCTTTTTCTTGTTTCAATTGTCAATTGGTTACTAGGGAGTGATACTTCTTTGTGAAAAAGCCAAGAGCCCATTGTCAAGGAATAAAACTATTCCTGTTAAAGAGCACCCAAAAGTGAATAAAAAACAACAAAGATAATATAAAACTGAAAGAAAAAAGTTTCATTACCTATAACATTTAAGCAAATCAAGTAAAAGTCATTTATTTGGAGTAGATGTTTGATCTCGTCTCTATAATATGTAAATATAGTAACGACGTGTAAAAATCTAATAAAGTTTTGAGTTAACTGTAACTTATACCACAAATATTATCACATTGATGAATGGCACCCTCAAACTTTGATCTCAGCCTATTACACCATTCAATTTTAAAATTTAGCATATCATAGATGTACCGGTAAAATTTCACATGACACGTGACAAGATCTAGACCAAAGACTCCATCGAGGAGAAGATAGAGTGAGAATCGTAGGATCAACTAAGCGGTTATGAAGAATAGACCAATCAGACAAAAATACATGGATTGTCGACGTGACAATCCAAAGAAAAGCTAAACAAGACCATTGGATTGATCAGACGATTAAGATTTACTAAATTGTTAATGCTGATAAACTAGATCTCAGAGAATATTGTGTTAATCCTATTTTCAGATAAAATTAGATAAGCTATATCAAATTCTATGGGACTGATTGAAGACCTATAAATAAAGGCAAGACATAACTCCAACAGGGAAGACAACAACTCTCAACACCCTTAAGAAACAAGCTGACTATGCACTTGCATTAGCCTTGTAAACCTTTTCAATAAGAAATACTATCAAGATATCCCCGTGATTTTTCTTCACTTTAAAGATTTTTCACGTAAATCATGCTATTGTTATTCTCTCATTATCTCTCTTAAATATTCTACTTCACTCCCCGATGGGGGTTCTTTTCATCCTTCCCTCACGGTACTACTTCACTATCGCTCACCCAGGAGTATTTAGCCTTGCAAGGTGATATTTTCACTGTATCACCAGGGACCAATCCCGAGTCTACTCTTTTGATGCTTGGACGATCAATGCCTTTGTTGTTATCTGAATGCTTGAGTGTTTTTGTTGCTTTATTTTGGCAGGTATGTTGGTATGAAGATACTGGTAGATGGCTAGTAGATTAGCAGCAAAGTAAGCTTATAGTACCTTTTACAATAGGGTCAGAGGGTAAGTTGTCAACTCTATCTCATTCTCTCTCTGAGTATCTCTAAGTCTTTGGGAGCGTTTACATACGCCGTTCTTAAAATGAGAAAGTCTGAAAGAACGAAAAAGGAAACATCCATCCTCAGACTTCAGAACGAAAAAAGAAAATGTCTTTAGAACGGGAAAGTCTGAGGAACGGAAAAAGAAAATTCTGAAGAACGGAAAAAGAAATGTTTTCAGAATGAAAAAGGAAACATCTTCAGAACGGAAAAGTCTGGAGAATAGAAATATCTTCAAAACGGGAAAGTCTGGAGAACGAAAAAAGAAATGCCTTCAGAACAGAAAAGGAAATGTCTTCAAAATGAGAAAGTTTGAAGAATGAAAAAGGAAACATCTTTAGAACGGGAAAGTTTGAAGAACAGAAAAAGAAATGTCTTCAGAATAGGAAAGTCTGGAGAACGGAAAAAGAAATGTCTTCATAACGGAAAAAGAAATGTCTTCAGAATGAAAAATGAAACATCTTCAGAACGGAAAAGGAAACGTCTTAAGAACGAGAAAATCTTCTGAATAGAAAAGAAGTTGAGGAAAGAACTTCAGAGTAAAAAAGAAAAGAAGTTGTGGAAATAACTTCGAAAAAGAAAAAAAAGAGTTGAGGAAAGAAATTCAGAAAAGGAAACAAGTTGAGGAAAGAACTTCAGAACAGAAAAGAAGTTGAGGAAAGAACTTCAGAATAGTAAAGAAGTTGAAGAAAGAACTTCAGAGCAAAAAATAAAAGAAGTTGAGGAAAGAACTTCAAAGTTGAGTAAAGCAAAGTCGAGTAAAGAAAAGTGAAAAGAAAGGTTGAGCTGAGTAAAAAAGGTTGAGCTCAGTAAAGCAAAACTGTGTAAAGAAAAAGCCAGTAAACAAAAGTCAAGTAAAGGAAGGCTGCGGCTTTAACATTTTAGAACGGGAAGGCCAGGAGTAAAGGAAAAAGAAGCGAGAAAAGAAAAGAAAAATTCAAGAGCGAAAAAGGAACCCGAGAAGGAGAAATGGAGAAATATGAAATAAAAAAATACAAAGCGGAGGAAAAAAAAAAGGAAACAGGAAAAACTCTATCGGTAAACTGGTAATAAATCAAAACGGGGTCATGGTTCCATGGAAGAAGCCTAAGTCCTTGGGAATATCTACGGATGCCGTTCTCAGAAGGAAATAAAAATGAGGTCATGATTCTTTATATGAACATAAGCCCTCTTTTCAAAAGAAAACGATAGTTCGTAATTCATTCTCTCATAATGAAGACAAGGTCATGGTTCTTTATTTAAACCTAAGTCATTGAGGAAGCATGTATATCATAAGAAAATTAAAATCTTATCTTCAGGAACATATTTCAGAAATGAACATAGTTACTCTCAAGAGAACGGGGAGTCAAAATTTTCCTAAGTATTTAAGAACGAATTTCGTTGAAAGCTTGAAATCGACACAATACCGGATCTTGATCCCCAAATTTTGCTAAATTTTTTAATGAAGTACAATAAAAGGGAGTTCAATAGAAGAAAAATTACACAAACAGGGTAATTCATGTTGATCGAAGCAGAAGTACAAAGGGAAAATACGAAACGAGAGAAGAAAAAATAAAATAATGAAGCAGTAGAAATTCTACCAACAACTGCGAGACATCAAACTTAAATTCATGTGATGCAATTATGAAACAGTACACTCACTCCTTACTCATCTCAATAAATTATTATATTATTATTCTTTTACAATATTCTTATCACATATCTTAACATACGAGAGAAGGAAAATGAAGAAATGAACTCTACCAACGAGTCCATCGTGAAAGGAACAAAAAGATGTAACAGCAAATGAAGAAGAAGTAATCATCATCTACAACAAACTGATAAAAAAATTGCTTGACAACTGCAAAGCATTTGTGAACGGGAACAGAAAAATGTAATGGCAGAAAGAAAAGGAGAAACCATCACTGACAACGGACAATCGAAATGTTATAGGGAAAAATAACGTCGCATGTTTTCAAGAAGTAGCATAAACGGGCATATATAACGTCAGAATAAGAAAAATGATCATTACACATCAACGACTAAAATTTCATTGAGTGTAATGCGGGCCAATGTACATGCAAAATTTCATACGACACGTGACATGATCTTGACCAAAGACTCCATCAAGGAGAAGATAGAGCGAGAACCGTATGACCAATTAGGCGGTTATGAAGAATAGACCAATCAGATAAAAATATATGGATTGTCGACGCAGCAATCCAAAAAAAAGCTAATCAATACCATTGGATTGATCAGGCGGTCAAGATTTACTAAGTTGTTAATGCTGATAAACTAGATCTCAGGGAATATTCTGTTGATCCTATTTTCAGATAGAATTAGATAATATGTATCGGATTTTATGTAACCGATTGAAGTCATATAAATAAAGGCAATATGTAACTCAAACAAGGAAGACAACAACTATCAACACTCTGAAGAAATAAGCTGACTATGAAACTTGTATTAGCCTTGTAAACTTTTTCTCCATAATGAAATACTATCAAGATTTTCCCGTGATTTTTCTTCCCTTCAAAGTTTTTCCACGTAAATCATGGTGTTGTTATTCTCTCATTCTCTCTCTTAATTATTCTTTATATTTTCATATTATGATATAGAGAATTCACGATTAATTTTCAAAGACCATAATTAAAATTATTAAATAATATAGGGTCAGATAAAAGAAATCCCCATCCCATTCCAGGATTACGAGGGGACGAGGCGAGGATGGAAAATCTCGTTAGGGGTCCCCATCTATTACTATATACCTAGTTATGCATAGAACTTCTTAATTTATTAAAATTAATAATTTCATAAGCAGAGAGAAATTTATCTCAATAAAGTATGTAAAACATAAATAAAATAATATATATATATATATATATAATTTTAAATATATTCTAAATATAATGCATAATAAATGGATAAATTATTTTAATTGAATCTGATCCTATATTATTTAATAATTTTTAGAAGTAAAATGTAATGCCAACTTATAATCTTAATATATTAAAACATAAATAAAAATAAATAGAGCGACTAATGGACGGGTAACGGGTGAGAATTCTCATATCTGTCCTCGCACCATACCGATAAGGGTTATATGCAAATACCTCATACTGGCCACATCACCCGTTATTTGATAAAACTCAAACTCGTTAAGGGCGGGTATACACTAGTTTGAGGACACACAAGTAATTTTGACATCTGCAAAAAATATAAAGTGGAGGAAGATATCTTCATTTGTATCGACGTCTCAACTGTATACTGTAAATCGATCTCATTGCCAATCACAATGTGATGAATAAAACATTTAGCCAACTCAACAACGCTCTTAGGCTCTCCGTCCGATTACACTCACAGCTAAGGCAATCTATTCATTATTTGAGAAATTTTTATAAAGGGCCACTTGTAAAAGAAAAAAAAAGATTTTAGATCCTTTTTTATGTTTAACGAAAATTGCCTCTTTTACAGAGGAAAATATCAAATTGTCATTTTAGTTTAAAATCTTTTTGTTACAACTTGTGAGTGCTAGACCAGACTCTGATTAATGTTGCATCATGGATTGTAATTTTTTTATGAAAAACATAACTATAATTGTAGTTTTCAAAAGCCTGATGTCGTTGGTCTTAATTTGGGTTTTTCCAATATTCAATGTATTTCTAAGCAATTTCTCTTGTTAGTTCTCTCTTCTGACTTAATTTCTCTTTCATTGTTGAATTCCTCACAAAATCTGTACTTTTCCTCTCCTCTCTGTCTCCTCCTTTGTGGAGGAGCCTTTTCAGGGCAGCTCAGGTATTGCTCTCTCTCTCTCTCTCTCTCTCTCTTCTCTCTCTCTCTCTCTCTCTCACTTACTTTGAAAAGGCATCTAGAAACTGGAGATTCGAAAGCAGGGGATGAATTTCTGGATATTATTCTCACTAAGGTATTGATCTCGGCTCCTTTGGTGATGTGAAAATGAGTGGTCAGATAATGAGAAACTAAGAAAAACAACCTTTTGTTTTGTGAAATTCTATATATTCCAAAACGTGTTTGGTAATTGCGTTAACGTTATTGATCGATGAACTTGTTTTTACATGACTTTTTATTTCAAGTACTGAAAATTAAAAATGAAAACTCAACCAAGACGTGCCTTAATCTCATCTCTTGCTCAACAAATGTGTTTTTGTTTGTTTCCTGAGAAAGTCTGGTATTTTTCGTATCGGGTATTTTGATTTCTTACCTTATATGCCCAAAATCATTGATCATTTTCTTTCCAAAGTAAATGAAAAAAAAAAACCAATTTTCTTCAGGAAAATACTGCAGAGAAATGCTGTTACCAAATAGCCACATCTCCATCATTTTTCTCTGGATTTCCACCCAGCAGAGTTCCAAACCCTGTAATATAAAATGAGCAATTTGGCAGGAAAAGCATTAACCAGTTCTATCAACCACCACCATCCCGATCCTCCTCTACTCATAAAGGCGGATTTTTTTAGTCAAAATACGGGCACCAGCAGGCCGCAATTCGAGTGGAGGGGCTCGATTGTAGGGATAGAAGGAATTGCAGCATCTCTGCTGTGGCTTAGATGATGATGAATGAAATTCAGATTGGGATGAGGTCAGGTTTTTTGTGTAATATTTTGTACATATTAGGGTTAATTTAGTTGAATGATGTTGTTTTTGTGATATAAATCTTAGAAAGAGGGGTTTATCGGTTTTATGTAATGAACATGAAGGAAACTGGTTTGTATCTTGAAGAAATAAAGAAGAGAGTGAGTTATGAAGTGAAGGCTTTTTGTAATATTATTATCTGCCTTTCACTCTAGTTCTTCCTTTGTAATAGTTCTTTGGAGGAAATGAGTACTAATCTTTGGCATTGTGAAACTTTCAATTGTTTTTGTTTTATTATTAGTATTTTTAAAATGATTATGCGATGCGATAAGGAAAAACAAAGTGAAATTTGTCATTGGTACTCCTGCAAGCAACGGTGAAAACTTAATAATTGTCTTTTGTCATGTGATATAAAATAAAACATAATGATTTACTTGTATTTTAAAAAAAGAGATGATTGAATTATCGAAATTTGAAAAAATGTACATGTGACAACACAACTAACAGAGAGGAGTACTGGAGGTGAATCTTATAACCATTAAACTCCATCCTTAACACATCTCTCACGTGGATCTCAGTATCCATGGTTGTTTGCTTGGGTTAAACTTAATTTTAGTCTCCTCTTGTGTGGTGGGGTGGGTGTCTTAGGTGTGGTGGGGTGGGTGTCTTAGGTGTGGTGTGGTTTGTGAGTGACATAGGACAATGCTTCTTAGGATCTATTTGGTATAGGTAAATCGATGCTGCAATATGATTAAGTAATTTTTTTTGGCAATAATAAGAAATTCATTAATCCAAATCCTCAATTACAACATCAGATATTACATTTGAAGACAAATGATTAAACAAGTACAAAACTATCTCAATGGGGAAAGGCGAAAAAAAAAAGTAATTATCGTCAGCCGCTAAGCTCTTCTTTGCCCAAAAATCAGCCAAAGAATTGAGATCCCTAGAGGAATGATCAAAGGAAACATTAGATCTCAAGCTAGATAAATGGACAATGTCAGAAACTATGGCCCCTATTTCACCAGCACGAGCATTAAGAATATCAAGGGCCTTAATAAGCAATGACGAATAAGACATTATCCTAAGAGCTCCTATAGGAATCACAAGGATCGACTCCAACGTCCATTGCAATGCAAGAGATTCAACTATAAGTGGGTTGTTCTCATCTCTCCAAGCTTTGAAACCAATACCATAGATCTTACCTCCCGGGTCCCAAATAACCCATCCTAGTCCCGCTGTGTTCTGACCATCCCACCAAGCACTATCCGTCTTAAGAATCCAAGTACGACCAGCACAAGAATCCGAAAGTAGAAAGGGAACCACCTGCTGAATTTCCTTGTCATTGAGATCAGTCGCACAAGTGATAGAAGCGTTTAAGTTTAATTCCACCTGCCGAATAACATCTAAAGGATCTGCTGAAACTTCCTCAAAACAGCACTTGTACCTCACTTTCCATAACCTCAAAATTCCAAAGACCAGCCACCGGATCAAATTCTTTTTATGCACCAAATCTGACCCAATAAGTTGAAAATGCCGCATTAAATGACCCTAAATCTCAATGAAAGAACTGTCAGGAATACCAGTTGACCGAACATCAAGACGAGAAGCGAACCAAAATTTGTCAGAGAAGGGACATATGAAGAATAAGTGACCAGAAGTCTCTTCCTCCGAGCCACAAAGAGAACAAAGCGGATTAATCAACATACCCCTCTTAATTAAATTTTCTTTGCAAGCAATACAATTGTTAATGCATCTCCAAATAAAATCTTCCAACTTAGGTTGTACTTTAAGTCTCCAAACTTCACGCCAAATCTGAACATTATCCGTTCCCATACTTCGCTGCATCATATCCCGATTTAACCATATACAACATATTCTTCCCAAAATACCACTCGAACCAATCATCACCTCCAAAATGATTAAGTTGGATTTGAGCAATAATCGCCACATCTTCCTTGCAAAGAAAATTATTAGTTTTCACTGAATCCCATCCTCCATCATCAGCTCATTCACCATTATCAGTCCCTGGCAGTCTGGAAGAAATGACCTTAAAAGTAACTGGTCTTAAAATCCAAGCATCCTCCCATATTCGAATCTTCTTCCCATTCCCTACAAACCATCGAAGTCCCTAGGAAAGAAGTTTTCTCCCCTCAAGGATGCTTTTCCGACTCCAAGAAGGCCGAGATCCAGTAGTAGCAGACAAAAAGTCAGTCGAACGGAAATACCTGCTCTTGAGGACCTTAAAGAGAAGCGAGGACGGATTCACCAACAATCTCCAACCTTGTTTAGCAAGGAGTGCTAGATTAAAACAAGACAGGTCTTTAAATCCTATACCACCCTCAAGCTTTTTCTTACATGATGTATCCCATGAACCCGAGTGAATACCTCACTTAAAACGGGAATCATTCCACCAATAGTTGGCAAGGATAGAGCTGATTCTTTTACAAAGAGATCAAAATCCTGAAGCAAGACATAGCGTAGTTGGGAATGGAGAACGCGATTGCTTTGATAAGAATTTATCTACCTCTAGTACTAAGCATCTCAGACATACTAGAGATCTTATTATTGATATTCTCCACAATCCGATTGAAACAACCATTTTAGAAAGGCCAAATTCTGTCCCTAAAACCAAATATTTCTAAAGAGACCTAGCAGGTCTCTGATAACTCTATGGAAGTAGAGTTATCTTAGCCATTCTAATCCTAAATTGTTACATATAGGGTGTTAGATAGAATTAATATTTTATTTTAGTCAAATGCAGATAATTTAGTTTGAGGGTTAAGTTTTAGCTCATGCTAACCTTTCTAGAATTTATTGGCAGTTTATGCATTTGAGAGTTTCTTTGATCCAGGCCGCTGACTAGTTTGAAGATCTTTAATTTATAGTAGTTCAAAAGGGAATCTCCGTGCGTCAGAGTTAGTTATTCCAGGTGTGGTGTCAATTGTACCCACATTTCATGATCCCTAAATTCTTGGAGGCTCGCAGCATGCCGTTGTGCTAAAAGGAAACCTAATTCTCATGGTGGTATTTAAAGCAAACCCTTCTCTTTTTGAAAAAAGAGAGGATATATTTTCCATTTAGAGATTGCCTGGACAAGAGGACGAACCTGCACGACGAAGGAAAAAATGGTGAAGAAGACGACAAAAGAAGGAAGGGAGAAAGGGGAAGACAACAAGAGCTTACACGACTAGTTTGCTCTTTCTATTATGCACTACTTTTTTCCTATTCTCTTTCTACAATGGATTCCATGGATTCAAGATATTCTGTATTTTCATTTGAGCTCGTTATGAGCTAAGCTTTGTGAGGCTAGTATGATAAACTAACTTGGAGTTTACTTTGCCTTTTCAATGAAGTTGTCAATGCATGTTTCCTTAAGCATTTTGGAATATGACTACGAAACATTGTCACTGGACTGCGCATTATTGAGAACATTGAAAGCCTGTAAAGTTGTATTGTCATAATAAATAAGTAGTTTTATATTTCAACAACAACATGAGCTCATCTAAGTCAAAGTTTACCGAGATTAAGATCATAATTGTAAAAGAAAGAGTATAGAGTGGTCAGATGTCTATAGAGCATACTGAGACAAACTCCATGATAGCGGATCTAGTCATTAAAGGATTACCATATAAGGTCTTTCACGAGCACACTACTCTTATGGGTGCTATGTTATTTGAGGATATCATGGTTTAGCGGGAGCTTGTTTAATGTGTTATGTTGTATTTCATGAACATTTGCGCATTTGGTATTTTCTAATCAGAAATAAAGTTGTTCAGTTCATTACACTATGTGACATTATGTTGTTGTTGACATCACTAAAGTAAAGTATACCAATTGGAAATAGACATGTATGGATCATATTGCATGTAATTTTTCATGTTACGCATCTATGATTGATCTATATTGTTTGGTTACATTGGTATATGTGACAATTGATGGGTTTAGTTACAATAAATATAACAAATGTTGTTTTGTTCCTATGTAAATATAGTCAATGGACAAGATTATTTCAGATATATCTTATGTTTGAGATGTCAAATTTTGGAAGCTCATAAAATTAAACACATTTATAAAGTTACATATATGGCACGGTTGGAGATTGTTGAAAATTTTTAACATGTGAGACTACGCATGTAAAATTAAATATGTTATGCTATCTTTGAATGAGCTTAATTAAAGTGATCTAATTAAAAAATTAAAGTTCTAAGGCTTATGGGTATAATTATCATGAAATTAATGTATAGATATTATAATGATATTTTTAGTTTGTTGAACGAATAAATTGAAAAATATCAAAAGTTATTGACTGCACAATTAATTAAAGAATAATTCTAGAGTGACCAAATAATTGATTAAGTTTTAAATGACCAAGAGATGTGACAATCATTTATAAGTTGGTGTTTGATAATTCATTAAACTGATTTGACAAAGTAACCTATCAATAGTTGTCACGTCACTTGATCACTTAAAATTTGATCGACGTAGAATTACTCTTAATTAAAAGGGTTATAGTCCCAAAATTATACGAATTAGCGGGCCAGGGTATTTTGAATAAGACCTGAAGAAGAGGATGTTAAGAAGAAGCCCATCACCAAAGGGTGTTTTGAAGAAGACCAGAGAGAGGGGGTGGCAGGGAGGGAGAGANGGGGATTGGGCGTTTATTCGCTAAAGATTATTTTGAAGGAGAAGACCCAGAGAAAGAAGGCTATCACCATAGGGTGTCTTAAAGAAGAAGACCCAACAGAGAAAAGACTGAGAGGCTTAGGGATTGGGCATTTAATTCGCCCCATATTACACGCCACCGTGTTATACATGTTTTATACGTTTTGAACTAAAAAATATTGTTTTTAACAAAAAAATACAAGAATTATTCAATATTTTTTAAAATAATACGAGGACGGGCTTTAAAATACAGAAATTAAAAAATAAGTGTATTGTATGCAGATTCACCAACAACAGGGAGAACATAGATTTTATTTTATGATTAATTCTATAAACAATTGAAAATTAATGAGAGCACACACAACACTGCTATGAATTATGATGTAACAATTTAGATTATTGTATGAGATCACATATTTACATCATAATTGAAATTAAAATTTAATGGTACTATAATATAGAACTTATAAAAATTATAAATGTTTTCCTTTTCTTTAAAATGAAAAAAGATACAGTTGAATTCAGAAAAGCTCGCTCTTACGACTAGGCGACCCTGAGGTGGGTGGTAACAAGAAAGATTATTATGGTGTCCCTACTTTTTCTGCATCTGGTAGTCTCTTCAAAACCTGTATAATATTAAGGTAAAACGACTTTAAGTATCTCTAATCTGTAATCTACGATATATCAAAAGTCGATGAAAATTATTTTATTTCATTTTTATCCAAGCAATAATTTGACTATTCCAATACTACGCTTTATTATTTTAATACAGCTAAATGTGATTAGTTGATATATATACACTCGTTTATTGAACTAGTTTATTTAATAAAATCTAATGAAAATAGTTAACTATCATTACTAATGTATTGATTATTAATTTCAGCTAATTAGTACTTAGTAACTAATCATTAATTAAGAAACTGTTTTATTTGGTGTATTTATTTTAATTACAAAAGAAAAATAACTTTTCGTATTTTGCTTTAATTATAAAGGAAAATGTTTATTTTTGTTCTCATATGTAATTTAATGTAAAAAAACAATCAACAGTCAGTTGAAATTCATAAGCTAATTTACCACTTTTTTATATGTTCACCTATTATAAATAATTTTGAACCACGCAACACAATATAATGCGAGTTCTAGGACGACCGAGTTATAAACTAAGTTTTAATTAATTAAGTGATGTGTGAATCATTTATTGGTTGATATTTATAACATATTAAAGTGATATTCTAAATTAACATACGGATAATTGACATTACTTTGTCAATTAAAACTTGGTATATAACTTAGTCAGTGTAAGTTAGTCGTAAATATTACCAGCCTACCAGGTGCATATGAGGTGATGCAAATAAAGAAGAAAGCCTTGAAAGATGATTTTCAACCAGAAGAATTTTAGTCATGAATATGATAAGGTACCTCATAGAGATACCAAGAAGCAAAAGCATCAGTGGCTGCATACTGCAACTGCTCCTTTGACAGAAGATCAGCCTCCCAATTCCCACGTTGAATTCCGCTCAGCTTCGGAAGCTGCAGCATTAGAATAGAAACTTCAATAAGATTTCCAAGTTGCTGATTACAATTTGCAAAGAAGATAAGATGATAAGACAATACCAGTAAGCGATGGAAATAAAAAAGGCAGATAACTTGCTAAATTCAACCTCTTTAGATATAAGCATCTCTGTCAAAGATTTGAGACTCCACTTTTGAGGACCTCCATCGAGCTTTTGATTGGCTAGATATGAAAGTTCTTCCACTGCTTCAACAGAGACATTGTAATCTTTGAAAATCTTGACAGCATCATTGCCAATGCCAACACCAACCTGCAAGAAGTAAATCAAAACATGATAGATATTTTTTGGTTTAGGACCGGGTATATGAAGATTAGCTCATACTAATTCCGGCGGTGCCGAATTGCGGGAATTCGAACCCAAGATGTCCGGGTCTATGGCTCGTCCTAGAGTCCTTCCTTGAACATTATAGATATTGCAGAAAATGGACAGGTTTCCTTGATAGAATAGAATACTTCAACCTTGCTCAATGAGGAATCCTCCAGAAGAGATTGCAGACTTTTAGGAATTCCAGAGTGAATAATATGCATCACATGGCAATGACTAGCGTCCATACATAGCTGCATAACTGCAGCCCTTCCAGGCGAACCACCTACAGAAAAAATTCAGATCCCAATCATGTTGATGATCTAGCTAGTGTAGCTCAACTGGTTAGACTTTGAATTTGTTCTTTATAGGTCACTTGTTTGATCCACATTCAAGGCCACCGGAGGTTTACCTAGTTCTTAACTTACAGCGCATTGGGATTAGTCGGGTGCAAGCCCGGATTCCACATTAGCAAAAAATAAAGACAAAGGGGTAACAAATACAACCATAGTAAAAAGTTTGCACCTTACACAGGTGATGGAGTCTTATATCACGAAGTAAGGTTCTTATCATCCCTCAAGTAAAGTTTAATATTAAGCTACCTTTGGATATTGGAAACTAATCGAGTAGGAATAGAAAATGTGAAGGATTACATTTTCAATATTTGGAGTCTTTGGAATATAAAGAAGAAAATAGTTATATGAATGACTTTTACTATACTAACAATTTTATTCTACTTTCCTCTAATTCCACTAACTTTTCCTCTCACTTTCCTACCCTTCATATTTCTCAACATCCAAACACAATCTTAGAGTCTTAGACACCAGGGGCTCCCAGTAAAATGAGTATCAAGTCGAGCTTTGGTTAACTGAAACCTCGAGTGCTATATCTGCAGTCATAGTCAACGCACGGGATCATGTTTGAAGAGAGAAGACGATCCACCAATGTGAGACAAATCTTCCAACGTTTGTTCCATAAGAAAACAGAATAAGTTACAAGGTGCAAAATGAGTGTGAAATTGAATCTCTTCAGCTAATATTATTCTCCACTCCCTTTTGATTTGGCAACCAACCTGACTCATTTTCAAGAGAAGGTGGTCATCTATAGAGATAAACTGACGTGATGTGTATCAGATCAGAGCTAACTTGAAATCACTGAAACACACTTACATGTGCTGAAGAATATCACAAAAATACAGTAAGTATTGGGGATAGAGTTCCTTGTTTTTACTTGTTTGTAAAAGGGAGAGGATTTCCCTCGCATTTCGAAAACGGAAGAAAAAATTCATGAAAGAGCTGGAAAAGGAATATTTTTAGTTTATCTAAATCAATAAGATAGCATAGCACACATAATTAATGAATGAGTTGCAAAAGATAAAACTAAAAACCAAGAGGAAGGAAACTAACCTCTTTTAAATGTGGGTTTCCACTCAATGTCAAATCCTAGAGCAACTTGACCACTTTCCTTCTTTATGATCTTGGTGAGCTTCTTTGCAGCTCTGTCTACCTCAGTTTCGGTTCTGCTATAAATAATGCTTCCTCCAAATTTCAATACAGGTAATCTAATCTTCATCCTCTCTGTTTAAGTGAACAGAAGAAGAATACTTTATTTTCAAGATGATTTATTTACTTCAAAACGCAAAGAAAGAGGGGAAAAGGAGTAAGCAGATCAAAATTCCAATCCCCACATATAACAACTGGAGTAACTCAAATTCCAGACCTTTTATGCTCTAAAACGCAAAGAAACTTGAGAAACCTCAGGTCCCATAATCTGTTTTCGAACAAAAAAGACAAAAGTTAAGCAGATAAGTGAAGAAGAAGTTACCTCGACAAGGTGATAGAGAGAAAGAAGGTGGAATCTGGGGGGGAAGAATGGAATTGGGTAACCGGCGCCCACCCCTACGGTGATCTCGAGCGACGTCGATCTGGTCGGGTGTGGAATTCATAGGTCGTTTCTTGTTGAGGAAGGAAGTAGTGGAAGATTGGAATGTAGCTTCAATGGCATCGATGGCGTCGAGCTCTTGTTCTGTCAAGGGTTGCTCCAACTCCGAAACCAGCAACGAGGAAGACGAAAACGAGCAAACCGGCGGCGACACAGGCTCGCAATGTCGGAGAAACAGTCCATTACTGTACATCAGAACAGTCTTGCAATTACTTTCAAAGAAAAAGAAAGAACAATTTTGCATTTGGACTATGGAGGGAACTGTACTTTGAATCAGAAATAACGAACCAACAAGAACCGGCCCATATATGAATGGCCCTCATGAACTCTGTGTTGCTCAAAGATGTAGATGGGCGAGGCCCATTTTAAGGGCCTCCCCGAGTCCCGCCTTTTCTTGTTTCCACTCGCCTTCGACGGGAATTATAACACTGATGAGGAGCAGAAGAATACGAGGACCTCATTTCCCTGCTGAACTTTGTCTCTCGCGCGCTACCGTTTGCCGGATAAATTATCATGTATGGGACTTAAGGATCGCAGGATCATAATGAAATTGTATAAAGTTATTTCATAGGACTTGGTGAACTGTTGAAAGGGTTAAAGATAAAGATGAGTACGGTGGACAAGATGTTGATTAAAGGCATCCGGAGCTTTGATCCTGAGAATAAAAATGTTATTACGTTTTTCAGGCCCTTAACCTTAATCGTCGGTCCCAATGGAGCTGGAAAAACCGTATTTCTTCTCCACTTCCTCTTTCTAGTTGTGTCTGTGTTTGTACTGGGGAAGACTTACTTCGGACTAACGAGGATGTTCACTTGTTTCATATCAGACCATAATCGAGTGCTTGAAGCTCTCCTGCACTGGCGAGTTGCCTCCCAATGCCAGGTCTGGCCACAGTTTCATTCACGATCCTAAGGTCTCTCTCTCTCTCTCTCTCCCCACATAACTTTTCATTAAAAGATTCCCATGGCCAAGTATTTTGGTTTATTTGGGCATTTTCAGGTTCTCTAACAGTTTTGTTTTCAGTCCATTTATAAAAGCATCATTTTCGATTCCATTTTTTATACTTCTCTCAAGTTATAAAGAGTTTCAATCGAGGCAGTATCTCCTTGCGAGCGTAGGTTGCAGGGGAAACCGAGACAAAGGGACAAATCAAGCTCCGGTTCAAGACAGCGGCAGGTAAGGATGTGCTTTGCATAAGGTCTTTCCAACTGACTCAAAAAGCATCAAAGATGGAGTATAAGGCAATAGAAAGCGTGCTTCAGACTATAAATCCTCACACTGGAGAGGTGCTTTTATGTTCTTTCTTAATTATCAATAGTTGTAGGACTGCCAATTATGTTTTATGAATTTGTATGCTTGACCGAATAATTTGTATTGAAGTTGTTTGCTACAGGTAATTTGATTATCTTCTAATAGGTTGTGGAGTTGTTATAGGTTTTGTTGATGTTGCCATCTGCTGCTACTTGTGGACTAACTTTTTTTTGTCAAAGAACTTGTGAACTAACTAGAAGTTAGGAACTCATTATATCTAGGTGATTGGATTTTTAGTTTATATTAATCTTGGAGAGATCTTATACACTGTTGCTTATTTTGTTCTTTCAATTTATGCTGAAATGCAGAAAGTATGCCTCAGTTATAGATGTGCAGACATGGACAGGGAGATTCCTGCTTTAATGGGTGTCTCAAAGGCTATCCTTGAAAATGTTATTTTTGTTCACCAAGATGAGGCTAATTGGCCATTACAAGATCCTTCAACATTAAAGAAGAAATTTGACGATATCTTCTCTGCTACCAGGTAGTATCTCTATGTAAACTATGTTTACGACGTGTTAGACCAAAAAGATTATTTGCATTGCCCGCATGCTGTCAATTCTAAGCCTAGCAATTCATTTTTCATTCTGGTAGTATATGAAGTTAAGTTGGATAGTTGTGTTGGCTTGTCTTCATGACTCTACAATATAACTCTATGGAATGTTTTCTTTATCAGTAAAGGTTGCAATATTCACATAAGAAAGTAGGTAGAAAAAGTCAGTTAGGATGAAAAAAATCTAGCTGAGAAAGAGGGCTAAAAGATTTAACGCACTCTTTAAGACAAAATACAAAACAATTCCTCGCACTATCTACCAATGTTCTCACCCCTAAGAAAATCTGGCGTACCTTTCTCTCCATATACTAAAAGAAACATAAAGGAATAAGCTTCTGATGCTTAACTGAAACACTAGTATCCATCTCCCACCACCCTAACAACAAGCTAGATGACATAAGCATGCACCACTGAAGTCTGAACTCCAACTGCCACCATAATCCAATTCCAAACATCTCTTGCAAACGAACGTTGAAAAAACAGATTGTTCACTAGTTTTTCCTGATCTTGCACACAGCACATCTGTTCACCAATTAGAAGCCCTTTCCTTTTCAAATTATCCATGGTTAAATTGGCATTGTTAGCTACTTCCCAAGGAAGATAAGTTGCCCTCAGAGGAGCGCCAACCTTCCAGATCCTATCCCAAGAAAACTAGCCAAGAAAACTAGGAGGATGCATTGTCGGTGACATTTAAAAAATTCTTCACTGAGAAGAGCCCTATCCTTGACTACCTACAAACAACTTGCTCACATCCTTCTCAACGTTGTTTTCAATGTTCCAGAATATTAAAAACCCAGAAATGGAAGGGAGTTCCAATTGTTAAAGTCTCAGGGAAAAACAGGGGTCCATGACATGTCTGGCCATCTCTTTGCAAATAGTCCCCTACAAAAGCCTCATTGTTTAAAGCTCACACATTTTGCTAATCCATCCGTACACATTCTCAAGTGCTAATAATTTCTAGTTTCGACCCAAAGCTATATAGCACGAACACGTGCTTGATGATTGTCCAACATTGCCTGGATATGCCTATTATGTGCTAGTTATAAGGTCTCAGTACTCCTCTCCTCAACGCCTAGGTTTTAAGGAGTAATCGGCTAGACTTTTCAACTCGTAAGGGTCGAGTGTCTCTGTCCGACATGTGTCCACACACTTTTTTGAATGTCCCATTTTTAATTATTCTTTTAATTTTCTGATGTGTCGAGACACGCTAAGACACGACTGGGACACAGTTTTGGTTGGGAAAGAGTTTGGGCTTAAGAAAATCAAACACAAAACTAAAAAGAAAATGACATTAAAAACAAAGAACTAGAAAGCAAATGGAATAAAAAAGTCCTAGACTTCTTCATTAACTCCCCATCAGCTTTACGTAGAGTCCCTTCATCCTCCTTTATTCTTCTTCTTCCCGATTCTTAAGTCTTCATTGTTCTTATCTTTTTTTTCAAATGAACGTTTTCGCTATTTTCATCTTAACCGCAAATTATTGTGATAATTTAATCGTTATAGGTAATGTCAATTTTTCATAAGTAATGTCAATTTTTTCTATATTTCTTTCATTTGTAACTTATATTATAAAAGTTAAATATATTATTCAACGTGTCCGTCTTCTAAATTTTTTGGAAAATCACGTTTTGGAGTCTCTGTGTCCCGTTTCCGTGTTAGGCACTTAGAGTGAAAGGAAGTGAGGCATTTAACAAGGTCATGTCGAAGATGCTAATCTCTAGCAGCTGATAGGAATATTGTTTGCAAAAGAAAATGCCAAAGTAGGTGAGAGTGTAATGGAACACGTTGGCATGCTTTAGATATTGGAATATTAATGTAATATAAAATTTCAAGGTGCATGTTATTATTGATTAAACCCGCCTCAGGGTAGCTCAATGGTAAGGGGAGCTTATGACTATATGGTAGGCAAATCGGCTATGTGTCCGGTTTCCCCTTGATAGTATCACTTTTGAACTTATGTAGGAATCTGTCACATTGGGTTGTGCGCTAGATCCCCTGGAGAGTGGCCCAATCTTATGCCTTAATGGGATATCAGCTAGCGCCCCCCCCCCCCCCCCCANCCCCCCCCCCCCCCCCCATACAGGATCGATTATGACGCATAAGTTTTCTCTGCCTAAAGGGATTTTTATTACATTTTTCAGGTTTTTTCCACTTAAGTTGACTGCTATCATCATTATTTTCTATGTCACAATAACTTGTTCTTTATACTTCTTTCTCCGTTGGTTACCATTTGGGTTTTACTTTTAGGCAGTGTGTTAGTGATTTTAACAGTGTTTTTGCATGATCTGTGTACAATAAGCAGATATACCAAGGCGCTGGAAGTCATAAAGAAACTTCACAAGGATCAAGCTCATGAAATTAAGACCTATAAACTGAAGTTGGAGCACCTTCAGACGTTGAAAGATGCTGCATATAAGGTGTTAATTTTTTCCTCCTTTGTCTTGAGAAAATAATATGGCGGACTACATGTTTTCTTAATTATATAGAATGGTAATTTCTTTGAGGTAAGTTCTTGACAGCATTGGAGTTATACTGATAAAAGAAAATAGTGCGGTCAACAATTTCTTTGTTGGTCAATGAGAAATAGTGTTGTACACTTGAGCATTGCTTGCAAACAAAAGATACCGGAAAATCTAAAATTATGATTAAGCTTTAAAATGCATGATGTGAGTTACAAACCTTTTTGTCTAACTTGCAGTGTAAATTATGTAAGGCTATTAGCTAGTCTTATTGAACTAATTTGACATCAATTTTAAAAGTGGGTTTTTGGAAATGATTTAGTGGTGCGCTCTCGTCTTCTATAAAGTAAAGACCCAGAAACAGGTTCATCAATATCTACCAGGTGGAGTGGGGTAGGTGAGGCTTTCTAAGGTGCTTATTGCTTTGTTCTAGATATAGTAGTGCAGAGTGGTGAACTTTTCATCCTTCTGGAAGCTGTTTGCATTTATTTCAAGCTTCAATTTGTTTCCTTATATCCCCACAGGAATAGACTTGCTTTTTTGTCTAACAGAAATTAGTTAATAATTCTTATTCATAGATATCTTCTGCTCTTCTGAGACAGATAGGAGCAATGATATAAAAATTAGATAGGGTTTAGATAGTAAGATTTATCTTTGTAATGAACTTCAAGTCTTTGATGTATATCCATCTCCTTTACTTGTTAATGAATTGTTCATCTTTGCTTGCATCTATATAGCTGCGTTCTTAGCATGCTTTCTCTGCTAAGTTCATTTTACAAGAAGTGCCTAACACAGGTTATCTGTCTTTTCTTTTCTTTTTCCCTGATAAAGCGCAGTTACTGCTTTAGCTTTGTTCAGATGTTTATCATTATCTAAAGGAAAATGGAAGCCTAAAAAGAAATAAGGAAATGAGAAAAATGAACAAAACTCATCTGGTTGACTTATTTATGTTCTTATAGCTCAGGGAAAGTATTGGTCAAGATCAAGAAAAAACACAAACTGTGAAAACCCAAATGCAAGAATTGGATAGAAGCATTCAAGATGTAGATGCTAAAATCCACCATGCTGAAGCCATGCTGAAAGATTTGCGGAAACTACAGGACCAGATATCAACAAAGACTGCTGAAAGAAGCACTTTATTTAAGGAGCAACAGAAGCAGTATGCTGCTCTTGCTGAGGAGAATGAAGGTCTACTTTCTATGCCTAGCAGAAGCATATAATCTCGGTTTCAGTTTTTCCTTTTCTGTAGCTGACCCATTCTTCATTTACTGGCATTCGCTATTTGAATTTGAAGATCCTATATTTATGTAGATTATGACATTTTTCCCCATTTCCTTCCTGTAGACACTGATGAAGAGCTAAAAGAATGGAAAACCAAGTTTGAAGAAAGAATTGCACTCTTAGAGTCTAAAATCAGCAAGTTGGAGAGGGAGATGAATGATACAGAGACTAAAAGCTGTTTTCTTGCGCAGATAATCGAGGAAAAAATATGGGAGATTAGCAAGCTTCAAAATGAAGCTGAGGTAACTGAAAATTTATGCTACATTTTGGAAGTTATCTCCTTATTTATTGAACTATGTTTCTTATAATTATTTTACTTTGGACTCCAGGCTCATATATCCTTGAAGAATGAACGAGATTCCACCATCCAAAAGCTTTTTGCAAGACATAATTTAGGTTCTCTTCCAAATTCTCCATTTAGCGACGAAGTTGCTTCAAATTTTACAAATAGAATTAATTCAAGACTGATGGACCTTGAGAAGGATGTGAAGGAAAAAAAGGTAGCTTTATATTTTTTTCTTTGCATTTGTGCTTTATGTATGTAGCCAGATGCTGGCACTTGCGCCACAGTACCTTGATTATTTTTTCACCTAAATAAATTGCCATCAATAGAAAATCCATAATATATTCACTTTACTTGTACGAATTGGGAAGCAGTGACTAGAAAATATGATATTTCAGCTATCAAATGACATGGAACTTAAAATGGCATGGGATTGCTACATGGATGCAAATGGCCGCTGGAAAAACATCGAGGCTCAAAAACAGGCTAAGTCTGAGATTAAGGTCTGTGTTCAAGGTGCATGTCTATTGATTTAAGAGCTTACTATTCATGTTTCATGTAGGGTTCTTTAACCCTTTTTTATTCATGCAGAGAGGGATTATTAAACGCATTGAATACAAAGAAAAGGAGCGAGACTTGTTTGAATGTCAAGTTTCTAGTGTTGATCTATTTCACATTGATGAAAAAGAAAAAAACATGGTGAGGATACCCTACTCAAATTTCTTGTTAGGATCTCTCAGCTCGTTTTCATCGGGGTTGGCTGGTCTTTAGGTAATGTTTTATATCATTGCAGCAAATCGAGGTTGAAAGGAGAACAAATCAGCTTGCCGAAAGAGAGTTTGAATCAAACATACGTCAAAAGCAGAGTGAGCTATACAGCTTAGAGCAGACGATTAAGGCTCTTAATAGAGAGAAAGACATTATGGCTGGTGAATCTGAGGACAGGGTGAAACTTGGTCTTAAGAAGGCAGATTTGGAGAATCACAAAATGAAACATAAAAAGATGTATGTGAAACTTCCAATCACCTTCGATATTGTCAGCCTGCATTTTTCTTTCTTGTTGCTGATTATGTCTTTCCTTTTTATCTTTGTTCTCAGAACTGATGAATACAAGGATAGAATTAGAGAAGTGCTGAAAGGGAGGCTTCCTCCTGACAAGGATTTGAAAAAGGAAGTTGCTCAAGCTTTAAGGTTGGGTTTAGCCTATATAGTATTTGACTTGCATGGTTATTGTATTTATGAATATTTTCCATAATGATATATCTGGGTGAATTTGTTGAATTCATGAGAAACTTGGAAAATAATGCATAGGAAACACTGGGATTTTGGGAAGCGTGATCATCTGAAAGTTCTCAACTAACGGTCCTTAGCAGTGAAGAATTTCATTGTATTTATTATGTGAAAAGATTGGTGATGTCCATAAAAGGAAGAGACATAAAAGTGTAAAGTACTCAATGTAATGGACAATACAGAGATGTCAAGTTCAGGAGTAATTAATAGGCCTAGCAGTGAGAATTTATCCAAAATGGTTAACTAATACTTATGATCATTGTGTAATTTATTTCTAATGAAATATATAAATCTTCACTTAAAATTCCAGTTCTATGTATTTGCTTCTAAACTTCGAAACAAGGAAAGTTTATGTGGGTCAGATGGTTTCTGCTGAAGTCTACTCAAATTGTGTATCATCATTGGATTGGATCAAAAAAGAATTTGGCATTATTCCTCTTTGAAGAAGGGAAAGACGCAAAGAATAGCCTCTACCATAGGGTTGAATCTCCACTTGTCACGAATTGTCTTTTGGATCCCGTTGAGTCTGATTTTCAACCTTTCTGACAACTGGGAATGATTTATCAATATTTGTTGAAACTATTGACTGGCTTAACCATTTTGGAACTGTTGCTGATGCAGAGGTAGATTTTCCTGTATGTTCAGTGACTAACTTGTTATCCAAAGGCAATATGCTTTTTGGCAGATTAGACTGTCAAACTTTTTTAGGTTTATGTTTTTTGTTCTGGATGACACATTCTGGTTTTTGTAACCCTTTCTGATGTAGGGTTGTTGAAAGTGAGTATGATGACCTGAATGGAAAATACCGTGAGGCTGAGAAGGCGGTGAATATGTTGCAGATGAAAATTCAAGAAGTTACCAATAGCCTGTCCAGACATATGAAGGAATCGGAGTGTAAGTGATATATAAAGAATGTTACCGATATAGTTTTAACATGATTGGATCCACTAGTATCAATCTTCTTAGATCTGTATTTATGTATGGGAAGAATCTAGTTGAATAACTTGGAAGTCTTCTTATCCTTGTATTTTAAAGAGTATCGTAAAAAATATCATGCTTTACGAAGCCATCGCCATAATTCAGTTATGTAGTTGGATGCATTGTTTGTTAGTTTATATTTCCTTTCTGGAACATGTTATCATGTTTTGTTTGTTTTCCCTCAATCTGTACGAGGCCTATCCTACCTGGGATGGGAGAAAAGGGTGGGACTGCTTATCATTTAATATTTTATTTTTACAGTTGAATAAAAATTGGTATTTATATTACTTAATTATGTTATATTATTTATATTTTATTTTTGCTTAAAAAATTATGTTGTGCGTGGTTGTCACTTGCAAATAACTGTGGTAATCATGCATCCCCGGGCCAATACCATCCATCACATTTCGATCTAAAATCTTAGAAGCAATCTATCTAAATCCCACATATCAAACTTTTTGTTTTAAGTTACCTTCTCATGTGTCTGGCTATTTCAGAACATTAATAAGTATTTCTTGTTATAGAGTCTTGCAAGATACTTCTATTTTGTTGCTTTCTCATGTTCTCCTAAGAATATACTGTACGAGAGAAATTTGCTCCATCTTGCTTCATTCGATGACTCGATGTCATGCAGCAAGGAAGAGATTCATTGAATCCAAACTCCAGTCCTTGGATCCGCTGTCTTTTAGTGTTGATTTGTATCTCAAATCGTTGGAGTCAGCTAAGGAGAAAAGCAATGTACAGAAAAGGTCATTTATTTTTATACTTGATTGCGTAAATGCTAGAATATCTCTGAAGAAATTTTCCTTTTCTTTTTTGTGATTGTGAAGCTGTTAATGGACTGTTGTGCATTGCCTGCAGCAAATACAATATCGCAGATGGTATGCGGCAAATGTTTGATCCATTTGAAAGGGTTGCCCGTGCTCATCATGTTTGCCCTTGCTGTGATCGCCCCTTCACTGCAGAAGAAGAAGACGAGTTTGTTAAAAAGGTCTGCCTATTTTCTCATGCCTCTCTGGTTCATAATACTCACTCTTCAAAATTTCAAGTTGGTTGTCTTTGTTGTGTTATAACTTCTGATTCAATCTATGTCATGATTTTATTTTTGTTGCTGAATGTCATAATTTACCTTGTCAATTACAGCAAAGAGTGAAGGCTGCAAGTTCCGCTGAGCATATAAAGGTGCTGGCAGTGGAGTCCTCGAGTGCTGAGTCTCACTTTCAGCAACTGGACAAGCTTCGTATGGTGTACGAGGAATATGTTAAAATTGGCAAGGAAACAATTCCTAATGCAGAGAAAGAGTTGCACGAGCTTACAGAAGAACTGGATCAAAAGTCTCAGGCTCTTGATGATGTAACCAATATAATCCATATTGTTGCCTTGTTATCTGTGTGATTACATTTACTTCCCTAATCCTGCTGGATGATTACTTTTGAGTGAGAGTTCATCACGTGCATATCAACTACCAAACAGAAAATAATTGTTACCGCGAAAACTGCTTGGTTGGATTTTGATATTTTTTGTTGAATATGATGGATGTACTCTTTGTTTGTTTTTTTCAATTTAGGGATAGTTTGGTAATTTCTCTTTTCTTCTTTGGGTATAAATACCCCATTGTATTCAGATTTGTGTTTAACTTAAAACATTATTTTCCCTACTTTTCACTATTTGGTATCAGAGTCTATCCCTAACCTTAACTCTAAGCAGCCACCCCCCACTGTCAGTGCCACTTCCACTGACCCCCACCGCCTACCGCATCGGTTATATTCAACATTTTCACATCACTTGTAAAAAAAGGTCTTCATAGCACATCCATGTATGCAGGAATTCAGGTTGTAATTACCCCTTCTAGGAGCTTTTTGTGTGAATAATAAATACCTTCTTTTCTGAAGAATTGTTTTAAGGTTGTTTACATTGATGTATCTACCACTTAATGTCATGCTCTTTCAGATTCTTGTTGATTCTCCTTTTGGATTCAGAATTTCTTGTCGTAGTGACTTTTTCTAGTGAAGTTTTAAAGAACATAGAGATCACTCTCAATCTTCTCCCCATTTTTGTACTACAATAAGTTATTTTATTTTATTATTATTTTTCTTAGTAAAACAGTCTTCGTTATTCTTGATGCCTTGTCGTAGAAAGAGACTTCAGAAGACTGCATACTTTCTCCTTTGGTTTTCTTCTTTGTTTTTTTTCATTACAGGTGTTCACTTCTGCATGAGAATTGTCTATTTAAGTTGTGAAGTGTTTTACTTTATAATGCTTAGACAATTGTAGCTTACATGATGCCTGTTCTGCCTGCAGGTTTTAGGTGTTTTAGGTCAAGTCAAGGCTGATAAGGACTCAATTGAGAGCTTGATGCAACCTATTGAAACTGCTGATAGGCTCTACCAAGAAATCCAAACTTGGCAAAAGGAAGCTGAAAAGTTAGAATACAATCTTGATTATGGAGGGAAGGGTGTAAAGTCTAAGGAAGAAATTCAGTTAGAGCTGAATAAATTGCATCTCACCAAGTAATAACTCCAAATTCATTCACATATTAAAGACCTTAGCTATTCATTCTTCTTTGAAGGGGTAAAGGGGGAGGGTTGTTAGCTACACTGTTTTGCTTCTCTATAACTAGTATCATTTGTTGTTGTCTTATAAGCAACGTCTGTTTGAAATATATAGTTTTTGGTATAATTCGGTAGCTAATGATGACCTTAGCTATTCATTCTTCTTTGAAGGGGTAAAGGGGGAGGGTTGTAAGCTACACTGTTTTGCTTCTCTATAACTAGTATCATTTGTTGTTGTCTTACAAGCAACGTCTGTTTGAAATATATAGTTTTTGGTATAATTCGGTAGCTAATGATGATACTTAGATTTGTAATATTTTTCTTGGCATCAGGGATAATTTACATAATGAGCTAGAGCAGTTAAGGGATGAGCAAAGGTACATGGAAAATGATTTGGCGAACTTACAAATAAGGTGGCACACTCTGAGAGAGGAAAAAGTGAAAGCAGCTAATTCATTGCGTGATCTTAGAAAGGTAGAAGAAGAGTTGGAGCGTTTGGCTGAGGAAAAAAGTCAAGTTGACCTTGACGAAAAGGTAATTCTTATATCTCGCATCTTTATCACATTTCAATAGATCAGAAAACATTTCTTAATTGCATCATGTCATTCTTCAGTTTTTTCCTATTGATAAGTCATTCTGTCGTATCTATTCAGAAGTGACAATTTGTAAGGCATTAGCCATCAAAGGACTATAATGACTGGAATCCACTTATCCATTAATGAAAGTTCAGAAATATGCGCGTACCTGAATCAAAGAAAATAAGCTGTAGAAGTCAAAAGTATACTGAGGCTCAGATACACAAGTCCATTGCCTTGAAAGTCCAATTCTATTGAAGATTGTGCTGACAGAAAATTTGTTGAATCCACCCCCCCACCCCAAAAAAAAATTAAAAGAAGCTGCACAGGGAGGGTTTAATATGACAACATGTAACTTGAAGGACCATGACTGGGAATTGTTTGATCGTCTTTCTCCGAGGAAGAGGCGAAATATAATCAACTTGAATTCGGGACAGCTATTCGAAATCTTAGTGAAAAACTGGATTTGTTATCTCGTGTTTGCTTTTCGTGAAAAAAACAATTGAAGTGGAGGGCTTCTTGGAGAAACATTTGTTAGTACTATAAGTTACATCGTTGAATGTTCTTGTTTCATCATTGTTGGAACTGACCAGAAGCACTCTGGGGTGTTAGGAGTCATCTCATGCCGAGTGTCAAAGTTCAGAATGGAAAATCTTTAAAAACAAATTGAACTATATGCCCACTCAGAAGCTACAGACTTTACATTATCCTACAGAAACTCACACTTTTGCTTTTTTTCAAAGATTCTCGAATTTTCTTTCTGAACAAATGATCCATAAGACTGCAAAAAGAGAACATTTTGACAAAATTCTGTCCTCTTCTGGGTATCCCTTCCAAAAGGATTAATCAGGAGTAAAGCGGTCACCCATGTTAAATAAAAAACTTTGATAAGCTTACAACCATAGCCAATAGAATAATGAACAATGCAGAGACAAGTTATCTAGTTACTCTGCATCCTGACATAAGATGCACAAGTTAGAAGAGAAGCAAGCCTTAGGATCTTTCTCTGCAGAACATTTCATATGATTTTTTTGTGAGCTAAAGGTGTAAGATCCAAACATTTCAACAAAGCATGGAGGAAAGATTTGCAGGAAAATACATTAGAACTCTCGAGAGGCCAAATCCCCTTATCTGTTCGTGAAGAGATGTGGAAAAGAGAGAGTGAGGTGGAACACGTAGATGATAGTGGCCAATATGTTGGGGGATAAACGATAGATAGATGGAGATTGAGTGTGAAAGGTTCCTCCCCCCCACCATCTACCTCCCAGAACAGCTAAGGAACAATCTCACATCGTCCCTTTCGAACACACCATAAAGCGGGAAGACCTTGAGAGATGAATTTCCAAGTACTCCTAAAGGTACCCTTGGCCACTATATTGGAATCTAAACCATTAGGGCACATGTGGTGCTTGCTTTTAATGATAAAATACCATAGGGTTTGTTGTTTACTTTTTACTTCACTGAGTTTCATATAGGGTGATTTTCTTTACAATAGTTTAGTCAAGTTGGCGGACTCCTTCGTAATTGTATATATGTGAATGGAACAAACCTTAAGAATTTGAACCGTATCTCATATCTTATTTATTTACTTCATTATGGATCTTTTCTCAAAATTAAATGTTAATATTCTGACCAATTTTCTGAATCCTTTCAGCATTTGGCAGAGGCCCTGGGTCCTTTATCAAAGGAGAATGACAAATTACTGAAGGACCATAATGAACTGAAAGTTAAGCTTAATCTTGAATATGACGAGCAGGTTGAACGAAAGAGAAATTTCAAGAATGACATAGAGACGCTACTTAAAATTACTACCAAGATAAAAGAGTATGATGTATAAATATTAGTATGGATGTCAAATGTCCCTCCAGGCTTCGGTACTGATAATCAATTTTATTGTACTAGGTATTATGACTTGAAGAAAGGTGAGAGATTGAAGGAACTGCTAGAAAATAAATCTCAATCTGATTCTCAACTTGAAAGCTGTAACATCAGGAAGCAGGAAATTTTAGCTGAGCTTAACAAAAGTAAAGACTTGATGCGGAATCAAGATCACTTGAGAAGAAATATCGAGGACAACTTGAATTACCGGAAAACAAAAGCTGAAGTAGATAAGCTTACTCATGAGATTGAATCATTGGAAGACCAAATACTGAAAATTGGAGGAATTTCTGCATTTGAAACTGAACTTATAAAACTCTCGCAAGTAAGAGAGGGACTTCTATCTGAGGTTGGCTATCCCACACATCTGATACTCTTTTCGCTTTTCACCAAGACAGCATTGCCAATTAGTCTTACTTGGTTTAATTTCATTGATGCATACTTGCTAAATTAGCTCACTGCTGAAAGTGGTATTGAAGCCTATGTTTAAGTTGCTATAAGTTTATGTGGTTTTGGCTTCTTAATTTTTTTTCTCATTGTATTTCACCGCTAGGGAGCTATGTGGGATGGGTGTAGGGCTATGTGGGATGGGTTTAGAGAATGAACCTAATTTAATCTTGCTGATTAGTAGCTTAATTTCCTAACTGACAATTGTGGATTTGGATATTTGTCGATAAGTTATTTCAATGTACCAACCAAAGAAAATTAATTACAAAGAAGTGGTAATGGAAATATTTTTCAGGATTGCATTTCAGAGACATTCTATTTATCGTTTTATTGTACTTGATTCTGGGTTTTTCTTATTTTTTTTCTTCTCTAATAGTTGAACAGGTGCCGTGGGACAATGTCTGTTTATGAGAGCAATATTTCAAAAAATAAAGTTGATCTAAAACAGCCACAATACAAAGACATTGACAAGCGCTACTTTGATCAGTTAATCCAGCTCAAGGTGGATTATTTGTCCTAGTTGCTTGCACAATTTTATCTTTATATTCGTTGCGTAATCTTAAGAATTTATTGCAGACAACTGAGATGGCAAACAAGGATCTCGACAGATATTACAATGCGCTTGACAAGTGAGTTTCGAATAAGATCAACTTTTGATGAACGTAGTACATATGATAATTTGATATAGGTTTCAATTCTTTATCATGGTGCTCCGTTAAGCAGTTGACTTGCTGGTTTCTCTGTTCTTTAATTTAGGTTCAGTTCCTGAAACTAGTGAAATATTGTTTCACCTGTGTCTGAATTATTGTTAACTCATAGTCTCCTTTTCCCTAAGAAGCCATATGTATCTGAGTTTTTCTAGTAAACTTCATTTGTTATTCAACCTGTGATAAATTTGCCAAAGCTTTTACGTTCGTCCAAGTTACAATTATGTTTTTTTTTTTTTGACAGAGCACTCATGCGCTTCCACACAATGAAAATGGAGGAAATAAATAAAATCATAAGAGAGTTATGGCAACAAACATACAGAGGACAAGATATTGACTATATTAGCATCCATTCAGATTCCGAGGGTGCTGGAACTCGTTCTTATAGTTACAAGGTTTTGATACTCGTTTCAGTATATATTCCCCCACTAACATTTTTTTATAAGTGAAGTATTATATTAAGAGAGCAAAACAAGAGCTTTACAAAAAATCAATGGGAAAGAGACTAAGAATAAAAATATTGGTCTCAATCGAAGGATCAAAAGAGTAGATCCATTCTTTACAGAAAAGAATGAGAAAAGAGGAGACTTTTTCTAAAGTATTAGAGGGGAGCCATCAAAGGCCCTTAAATTCCTTTCTGTCCAAAATTGTTATGCGCTTTCTACTGTCCTTATTGTTAGTAACCATGTCATCTTTAGGTCCTCATGCAAACCGGAGATGCAGAACTAGAAATGAGAGGGAGATGTAGTGCTGGTCAAAAGGTACAACTAAATCAACATTTGTTATAGCTTATACCCTCTTTTGATCCGTTAGAGTCGGTATACTTAAGGTGTAGTTTCAGGTCCTTGCTTCCCTTATCATACGGTTGGCTTTAGCCGAGACATTTTGCCTCAACTGTGGAATATTAGCACTGGATGAACCGACCACGAACCTGGATGGCCCAAATGCAGAGAGTCTTGCTGCAGCTCTCGTCAGGTATGAATTGGATTTGTGTATGGTAGTTGAAAATCAGCGATAGTGGATACCGATATGGCGACTTCTTTCTTGACTTGACTCACCATTTCGTTTTGTAGAATTATGGAAGATAGAAAAGGGCAGGAAAACTTTCAGCTGATAGTAATCACCCATGATGAGCGTTTTGCTCAACTTATTGGTCAGCGCCAGCATGCTGAAAAATATTATCGGGTCGTGAAGGATGATCAGTACGGTTCTTTACTTAATATTCTTACTCGTTATTATTCCGATTTCTTTTATGACTTCCGGGATTCTTGTGTTTTTCTCGTCTGTGATCTACTACTGCATTTAGATATCCTTTCACGCCAATCCTAATGTCTCTCTGTTTTGTTCTGTTTTTCAGTCAGCATAGCATAATTGAAGCCCAGGAGATATTTGATTAAGTCCTCCAAATAATATACTTTTCATCGATTGAGCATCAAGTGGACATTAGGTAAATTAATGTGTAGAATTTTTGTATGAGTCTGTACATTAACAATTAATTTGACAATTTTATTGTTTTCCCCTTGTTATCCGTTATCCATTTTTTCCAAATTTTCATTTTTTTTCTTAATCTTTTAGTGCCAACATGTGAGCACCAAAACAATTATTATGTCGTTAGCTAAAATTCTGTTACCCACAACAAGTCTGTCAAATTTCTTGCTCTGATCTAACAGCAGCAAGTTAATCAACTTGTGTAAATTTTGGTTTGTTTCTTGAAACCATGGCCAAATTTTCCGATGGTTTAGAGACTCTAGGTGCTAAAAGTTCTCAGTTTTTCGTTAACTTCAGTATCTTCTTTAGTTATTCCAATACTTAGGTTTCATAATCAGAAAAGAAGAATAATATCAATAAGTCAATAACATACAAGCAAAAGAACTTTCCAATGTTCACTAATTGAAAACCCAAAAATCCACCAATTTCTAAACCAACTCCGTCAGGCTAGAAAACTTACAACAAATGCAGTTATTAACACATGAAACAACTCTCAAAATGAGAGATTAGGAAACATTTGCAAGTCAATGCTGGAAATATAGAAGTAAACATAAAGGAACACCTCTCTCTTTCTTCCGCGCTCCCTTCCTGCTCTCTCAGATTTCCGTCGAACATAGTAAAGCGACTCAAAATTTTCAAAAGATTACAAATTCATAATTAAACAGGATAATTACTGTCGTTTGGACCTAATCCTTGTACTTCATCTCAGACATAAGAAATCCAGGCATGTCAAATGAGGAAGAAAACTTCTCAACATCAGCCTTAAGCTCTTCAATTTCCTTGTTGTTGACTAGACCCTTGTTAAAGTCCTTCAGTAGCTTTCCATATTCCTTTTGGATGCTTAAGGTTAAGGTCACTGCACGGTGAAGAAACTCTCCTACCTGCTCAAAGTCTTTCTCAACCAAACCTCTTGAAGTCATGGCAGGAGCACCTGTCATTCCAAATTCTAATTAATTCTTCCATAAAACAGAGTTTACAGATCTTCAGGGTGAAAAACAACTCAAACTGGTTCAGATTATACCTATGCGAACACCTCCCGGAGCCAATGCACTGCTGTCACCAAATACAGCATTCTTATTCACTGTAATATTGCAAAGATCACAAAGTTTCTCAACTTTGTTGCCTGCAAAAGAACAAAAAAATTATTCCAATGCTCATGATCACCACCATTAAATTTCTTATAATAGCTTTGTCTATTTACCAGTCAAACCCAAAGGTCTAAGATCCCAAAGAACAAGATGGTTCTCAGTTCCGCCGGTGACAAGTTTATATCCCTTGCTCATCAAGAAATTTCCAAGGGCAACTGCGTTTGCCTTTACTTGTTTGGCATAAGCCTTGAATCCAGGTGTAGTAGCCTGCTTCAGGGCAACAGCCAATGCACCGATTTGGTGATTGTGGGGACCACCCTGGAGGGAGGGGAAAACAGCAAAGTTGATCTTGTCTTCAAAGTCGTAAACAGCATCCTCAGGTTGGCCCTTCTTAGGCGGTTTGGGACCCTTCCTGTAGAAAATCATACCAGCCCTAGGACCCCTCAAGCTTTTGTGGGTTGTGGTTGTGACTATGTCACAGTACTCAAAGGGGTTTGCAGCTTCCTGTAAAAGAAAACGAAAACCATTGATATAAAATGGTACCCAATCTTAAACAAACTGTTAATTCAAAAAATTTATGCTACAACTTCTGCGGGGATTCACAATGTAAAAATAGGACAACTAAAATTAAAAGAGAAATGAAATAGGTAAATAGCTATCAGCGGTCCCTGTAAGCACACCATTTCTCGTCAGGTTTACACACTAACTATTAAACCGAACAATCAAAAATTTAAAAATGTAAGAAAAATATTAGCCGAGCTAATTCATATTGAAAGAAATACAAAGAGGAAGGGCTAGCTGATGGAAATGGAACCAACTATTGTTAAAAATGTCACCCTGCAACCTATTGAAACTTCCAAATACCAACCATTAGATGATCCATGATCCAGACTCCAGAGTCATGTCATAACATCTTAAGAATCTTATATGATATAAACTACAGTACTGATTTTCAGCAACCCAAACGAGATTTGAAGACAAATTCTAGAGACATTCACACGGCACCAAACAATAATTGCAGAATTCCAGATCTAGAATATGAGAGTAATAATTAATCTCCAACATCCAAAACAAGACTTAGAGCGTTCAACATAAAAACTAAATCAACATGCAAAAGAAATGGAAAGATTCAAAGCCAATTATTAGAATGAAGTCATAAATCCAATAGAATACCTGAGCAGCCACAAGGCCACTGATGTGGGCCATGTCGCATAGCAAAAGCGCACCACACTTGTCGGCAACTTCCCTGAATCTGGCGTAATCCCAATCCCTCGGGTACGCACTGCCACCGCAGATGATCAATTTAGGCCTAAAATCTAAAGCCTTCTCCTCCAACTTATCATAGTCAATGTATCCGGTAGTCGAATTCACCTTGTAAGGCAAACTCTCGAAGTAAATCGAAGTTGCGGAGATCTTCTTCCCTCCGGAGGTATAATATCCATGAGTCAGGTGGCCACCCGAGGGAAGATCCAATCCCATGATGCGGTCATGTGGTTCAAGCACTGCCGTGTAGGCAGCAAAGTTTGCCGGGGAACCGGAGTATGGCTGTACGTTGACGCCCCACTTGGTGGGATCCAGATGGAAAGCCTGGAGAGCGCGGGAACGACACAGGTTCTCGATCTCGTCAATGAACTCATTGCCACCATAGTATCGGTTTCCCGGCATGCCCTCAGAATACTTGTTGGTCAAGGCACTGCCGAGTGCTTCGATGACTGCAAATGAGGTGAAGTTCTCCGAGGCAATTAGCTCGATTCCTCGACATTGTCGGCGCTTCTCCTTCTCAATGAGATCAAAGATTTCTGGATCTACAGATTGAAGAGGACTGTTTCCCCAAGCATCAACTGGATCCATTGTTGCGAGAGAGAGAGAGAGCGAGCGAGCGAGAGAGAGAGAGAGAGAGAGAGAGAGAGAGAGAGAGAGAGAAGTCTGCGATGGAAATGAGTTCAGGTAGTGGCGGGGAGGAATTTGGGGGATAGAAGGGATGGGATTTGGCCTGCAATTACTTGCATGTCCCTCGTTAAATTCTTTTTTTTTTTTGTTAAAATAGTAAATATTATAACCAACAAAACATAAATACACAATTCAAGGGCATACTTAGGAAAGTACAAAACCAAGGGCAAAAAAAAAACTAGAAACAATTAGAAAACAACTAGGAATCTAGTACCATCTCTCTAAGACAGAATCAAGACTATGCAACTTAACATATTGAATGTAAGCCTATCTCTAATCAAATCAATGATTTTCTTCAAAAGGAAAGAAGGATCAAGGATCTTGTCAAGAAAAGTTTGTTGGGGGTTATGCCCTCAAATAATGTGTATTGACATTTTGATATGAAATTTAATGAGGATTATATTTTTCTTATAATTGTTCTATTAAATTATTATTAAATAATTTATATAATGAAAATTTCATATTCATTAATGAGACTATGATCTTGTATTAGTACAAGAGGATTAAGATCATAAATAATAAATAAAATTGTCAGCAACATATTAAAGTATGTAATCTTTAATGAATTGTTGCTAGTACGGTTCACTAAACATTATGAATACATGTGATCTAGATCCGGATCATTGATGTGGATAGACATTTTCGTGAAGATGCTTTATATAATGAGATTATATATGACTGAACCGATGTGAATTAATATTTTTATCAACGTGTTATTTATCATAAAGATTTAATACACATCGATTCGATGATCATATGTAGATCAGTCTGAATCCTGAGTAGTCATGAACTCCTATGCATGTCTACTGGATCTTTTGATTCACTCCTTAAGGTTTGTTTGGAAACAGGCTAGTGACTTTTATTTTAGAAATTCAGTGACATGGATGGCTGGAAACATGATCTTACAATATTTAGAATCTAAATTTTTCTAATAGATCTTATATTGGTTCCTTAACGGATCTTAAGGTTTGTTTGGGAACAGGCTAGTGACTTTTGTTTTGGAGATTCAGTGATATGGATGACTGAGAACATGATCTTACAAGATTTGGAATCAAAGTTGTCTTATATTAATTCTCTTAAGTATTAATTCTGGAATTGAATAGTTATTGAGCTCAAGTTTATAATAAGATTATAAATTAGCCATTCACTAGTGGATTAATGGTACTTAAGGATCAATAGGTAATTAGAATGGGCAAATGGTAATTTAGACCAGTTCTAATTTATAAACCAATAATCGGAGTACAGAATTACGTAAAATGATTATATCAGTGAATTACATGAGAATACTCTACAAATACAATTTGTAATCTTTAATAGTGCAAATCTATATTTATAGTGGAGTAATAATGAAATTAATAAATAAGATTATTTAATTAAAAAGTTTAATTAATAAGTTGGTTTATTGAAACTTAGGATTATATGCCCATGGTCATCAAGTCACATCTGCATTACGCAGTCTAGGGTGTGAATCATTCAGGACATGACAAAAGGACTTGCTTGCAAAGAAATTTTTACTATGGGGCAAGTACATAATTACGAGATAATTCTGTGCGATTGATTAATTAAAATTTAATTAATTATATATATATATATATATATATATATATATATATATTTAGAATTAATAAATATATAAAAATAATTTTTGATTTTTTTTATCATCGACTAAGTGAGACAAAATATCTAATTTATGAAATTAGATAATAAAATTATTATTACATAATAATTTGGATCAATTAAATCTGTTATTTATGAAATAACAGATAATTTATTTGATAGAGATAATCAGATATATTAATTTTGAATTAACAAATGTCTAGATATTTAATTTAATTAAAATAAATATTTAATACGCGGTAATTACCACGTGTCAATCACTAATTAACTATCAGAGATTGACATGGACTATTGTAGTGTCACGTGGAAGTACAGTAGTAGGTGTGCAACACTATAGACGGAAATTATTGTTCATGATGAAAATTTACTGTTCATGCTGGAAAATACTGTTTCGGCGGTGGTGGATGGTGGCTGCCGGCAGTAGGACTGGCGGCAGCAGTGGTGGCCGATGATGATGTGGCGGCGATAAGAGAGTCATGCCGTCGGTGGCAACTGTTGTCACTTTTGGGGAAGTTTCACGGAAACCCTGATACCAACCAACCATATCACAATAGAGTTTGATGATAACTCTATCTCTATCAATTATCCTTTTAAATTTTAAAATTAATGTAATTTTAAAATTACTTTTTTTAATTTTTAATTTTATGAAAATTAGAAATTAATAGGTTGATTGGGTTTGACCCAAGTTTGACCAAATTAAATAAAGTATTTATTTTACTAAGTCAAAGTCAACTATTTTAAAAGTCATAATTACAGAAACTAATTTTAATTAAGAAATTTTGTTTTTTTTTAATTAAATAGAATTTTGTTCAAAACTTGAAGATTATGAAGATGGACATCAGGAGGAGAAGACAATATTTGAGAAATATGTATTATTGAAATCTACTTTGTAATTTCATTTCTTTATTTCAAGGGTTGTATTTTAGAAATACTCAATAGTCATTCGGTCCATTATTAGTTTATTTAATTTTTAATAATTATTTTAATTGTTATGTTTGATATCATGTTCATGCATTAGTCGATCACATGCCATACATGAAAATCCCACACAGTTTTTATTTAATCACGCATCTCATCTGTAGAAATATGATTTATTAGGGTTGTCCTAATATGTTTGTATGTATTGTTTTATTCTTACTCAATTGCATGTAAACTATTAAGTTTTAATTAGTTAAAACTTGGTAATCATACCACACTAAGGGCTATAATAACATTTAGAATAATCGACTTAATTAAAAGAGTTTTATTTAAGTTAGATGAATATACTTAATTAGTTAATCTAAGCTCACCTAATTATGACTTAGGCGTTTTAGAATGTTAATTGAACTTAAACCAATGAGATTGACATAACTGATTATTAAATTTTCATAGGGTTATTATTTTAACTGGTAATTAATTAGAATTAATTAATTAGTTAAAATGGAAGCACATGTAATCCTAAAATAGTGAGTAGCAGAAGGTTGATGTATCAATGTAACCTACAGTCTTCATTATTAGTACAACACTGTGAGGTACAGTGAGGGCCTCGAGATGACTTTGTTTTCATCCCCTTAAGGAAGGTTTCGAGCTTTACCAATACCAACGTTGGACTTCTTAAGAGAATAGGAGAAATTGATATAGCTTAGTTTTGACCTGCCCTATGGCAGCATTTTCTAAATCAAGTCATGGAATCTGAAATAATGGGTTACAATCACAAAGTTATAATTAAGCTTTCATGTAGATAGTTGTGACTTGACCAAACAAGCGATACATTATTGTTAAAAGAGAAAATATGAGATATTTTAAGTTTTAATTAATAAGGATGAGAATGCCTCATAGATAGTCTGAGGTTAATCTGACTGACCCTAAGGTAGTACATTAATCCGTTGGATTGTTTTATCATGATTAGTCAATGTTAAATTTTATGTGTTTATTATGTTGCATTCATGCATCACGTTTACTCTTCGAATTATATATTTATCAATTATATTGAATCTTGTATTTTTTTAAATTTCAGTTATCATTTTATGTCTATCATGGGCAACTCTGTTACTGCTTTACTCACTCTCGAGAAATTAAATGGTGATAGCTTCGTACGATGAAAATCAAATATGAACTCAATGCTGATTTGTGAGAACCATAAGTTCATTCTTAATGAGAAATATCCTGAGGAGCCCACTGTTAATGCCCTAAGAATGTTAGGGACAAATAAGATGCTTGGATCATATCAAACAGCAAGGTGAAGTGTTATATATGTTTGTGAGCATGAATGATGTTCTAAGAATCAAGCATGTAAACATGGAGACTGCCTATGAGATTATGAAATATTTATAGGTTATATGTTTGGGCAGCAGACTGATCAAAGTCGTCATGAGGCAAACTATGAGTTATATGACAACTAATATGAGAAAGGGTACTTCTGCGCGAGAAAATGTTTGCACATGATCAACATAATGCACGAGACAGAAGTACATGGGTGACCATTTATGAGTGGACTCAATTTAGCATTATATTGAGTCGCTCACACCATCTTTTATGCGTTCGCGATCAACTATGTTATGAATAAGTTACAATTCAACATGATCAATTGTTGAATGAACTGTAGACTTTTGAGTCACTCAACCTTAAAATGATCAAAGAGGGCGAGACAAATGTTGTCGAGCGAAAGCCTTCTTCCACCGTTAATAACAAGAGGGAGAAGAGCAATGGAAAGGGCAAAGGTAAGAACAAGAAAGGGAAGAAAGCCAAGATATCGCCAAAAGTCAAGAAGAACAAGAATGACAACAAGCCCAAAAGAAAATGTTTTCATTGTGGGATTGAAGGTTATTGGAAGAGAAATTGTAACAAGCATCTCTCTGAGCTGAAAAAAAAAAGCTAAATATGATTTACTTGTTTTTTAAGTTTGTTTAGTGAAATCTGATTTTTCATCATGGATACTTGATTTAGGAGCCACTAATCATTTATGTTCTTCTTTGTAGATGCTTGATTTGTTAAGAGAGTTGGCTGGTGGCGAAGTCATTTTGAAAGTTATAGTGGTGCTCTTGTGTCAGCTAAAGTACTAGGGACAATCCATTTACTTTTTAGGGATATAATCATTTAGTTTTATGTTTATTATATTCTTTGATTTTCAAGAAATTTGATTTCTCTTTTATTTTTGCAAGAACAGTTATTCAAAGTTTCTTTTATTAATAAAGAGTTTATTATTTCAAATAATGGATTTGATATTTGTCATGCAAAAGTTATAAGCGGACTGTATATGCTTAAACACTAGAAGAATACCTCTTCTAGTGACCGACCTTTTAGCCACGAACTTAATTTCGTGGCTAAAAGCGTCCTTTGGCAACCAATAAAAATGTTGGTCGCCAAAGACCCCGATAATTTACCCTGGGAAAAGAAAAGGGGTGAGCGCGAAATTCTTCTAAGGCTTTTGACGACGAATATTAAAAACTCGTCGCTAAAAGTCATAGTTTTAGCGATCAAATAATAATTTGGTCGGCAAAAGGTCTGCGCGCAAAGACATTTCCCCCCCACCCCCACGAAAGATCGCCCCCATTGTCGCCGACGCTAGCTTGGTCCTTTCTCTTCTTCTCCGTCGACAGCCGGCCACCGAGGTTTACGTAAGGAAACCTCCACCAGGTTCTTTCTCTTCTTTCTCTTTCCGATTGTTACTGAATTAATTCTAGGGTTTTGTTCTTTCTCATTTTTTCTCTGTTTAGTCTACTTAGGTTTAGGCTCCGTTTAGATTTAGGGTTTGATTTAGGATTTTGATTTAGTGTTGATTTAACCTTTTTCAGTTGGGTTCAGTGAAAAACTTCCTAAGTTTCAAATCTGTTCTGTTCTGAAAAATTCCTAAGTGGAAAATCTGTTATTTTCCAATTGGGTTTATTGATTTCAAATATGTTCTGGCCCTGAGTTCAAATCTGTTCCGGCAGAAACAACTAAGCTTTGCTGAAGAATGTCAAAAGTATACTTCACTTATATTTGTACAGGTTAATAATGTCTCCCGGAAGAAATACTCTTCTTCCAAATCTAGATACTGTTGCAGGATCTTCTACTGAAGAAGATGGTTCCCATTCATGTATATATACACTTTATAATAATTCTTATTATAATGATTTCTTATTCTTTGATTTTTTTGTAGGGGCTTTATAATAGTTCTTATAATAATGGTTTCTTATTCTTTGTTCTTTTCGGGGAGTGCGAGAAGGTTTCGCGGGCCAACAAGGGGGATTGAGTTGGAGAGGTTAGTGAGCTAGTTCGGAAAATTACCAAGCGATACTCCTCCTCCCGGTGTGGTTAGACCTGTTGGAAAGTGGACCGTCCAATTCAACCTTGAGATTGGTGGCCTCGTACGACAATTCATACCACTTCAATATGAGGGTTGTCCAATGTGCCTGAAGACTTGGCAGTTATAATTGATAGGCTGCAGATAATAATGATACATCTATTTACTATTATATTTTCTTTATTGCGTGACTGATAGTAAAAAATTATTGTAGGTCTATTTTACTTTTGAATCGACCAATGATGCTATGATCAATTGGATTAAATTTGAAGCAGTGAACGCATACAAGAGATACAAGTACACATTGCATAAACATTATAAAAAATTCAAAGATCCAATAGTAGCACGACGACATCCTTATGAGGGTGTATCACAAGATGATTGGGATTGACTATGCACGGTTTGGAAGACGGAGAAATTTGAGGTAATTTCTATTATCAAAGCTTATTTATTACATTTTGGTTATTTGACTATTTATTTCCATCATAAAACTCATTTATGATACATGCACGCTCAAAAACCAATTCTCAAAACTGTCAAAACCTTCCATGCGATCATAATGGAGAGAATGTATCTTTTCTTGATCATCGATTCGTCAGATGAATCAAAATATTGTTTCAGTACTCTTAATAATGTTTAGTATATAATAATTAATGACTCAACTTTTGTTGCATTTTGGATAGGATTCTTCAAGTGGGGTAGCGCTTACTCGAATTGAAATATTTTATAACACGCATTTCAATGCTACAAAAGGTTGGCAGAATGATACGGCTCACGAAAGATATGTGAGTAACCCCTCTTAAATATCTTCTGAATTGATGCTCTTTATCTTGATAATAGTGCTAGTTTCAATGTGCATGCGGGAGGGGGGTTATCACTTTGTATCTGAGCGTGCTTGATGATAATGTTTGGATACTTTCTAATTGATGCTCCAATAATGTATTTGAGTGTGTTAGATGATTTTTGAATATCTTCTGAATTGATGTTCCTTGTCTTGATAATAGTGTTAATTTCGTGTATGGGTGTGTGACTGTGGGGTGGGGGGTTACCACTTTGTATCTGAGCGTGTTAGAAATTTTTGAATATCTTCTGAATTGATGCTCATTGTCTTGATAATAGTGTTAGTTTCAATGTGGGTGGGTGGGGGGAGGGCTCATCACTTTGTATTTGAGCGTGCTTGATGATGATTTTTGTATACTTTCTAGATGCTCCAATAGTGTTAATTGTAATTTGAAGCTTGACTCATTATGATGTTACACAAGAACACATGTGTGCTTTGCGAGATGAGTCTATCACTGAGGATGCCACACTTCGCTCCGAAGAAGAGATAGTTGAAGAAGTTCTCGGGCGAAAAATAGAGGTCTTCGACATGGAGCCCCACCGACATCTTCCAAGAAAAAGAGTCGAGTTGGAGTTGAAAATATAGAACTAAAAAACAAATCAAGTCGATGAAGAGTCAACTACAATGTTGACGAAGCCTGTGTTTATAAATACATAAGAGATATGATAGTGATTTTCTTAATTCTTTATGTTGATGATATTATACTCATTAGAAATAATGTAGAAACTCTGTCAAAAGTAAAGAAGTAGTTAGCTAAGAAATTTCAATTGAAAGATTTGGAAAAAGCGAGCTATATTTTAGGCATCAAAATCCTAAAGGATTGAAAGAAAAAGCTTTTGGCTCTTTCTCAGACATCTTATATTGATAAGGTGTTTGAGAAATTTTCTATGGAGAATTTCAAGAAAGATCAACTACCAACCAGACATGGAATTGTCATCTCTAAGGAACAATGCCCTAAGACACCTCAGGAGGAAGAGGATATGAGAAAGGTTCTCTATGCTTCAGCAGTTGGAAATCTCATGTATGTCATGTTGTGTGCGAGACCAGACATCTGTTGTGCAGTGGGAATTGTCAGTCGTTATCAATCGAATTCAGGTTTGGAACATTGAATTGCAGTAAAGCACATTCTTAAATATCTTAGGAGAACGAGAAACTATATATGCTTATTTATTCATGTGAAGACTTGAACCCCACTGAAGATGTGATTGTTATTAAGATAGCGTTGGAACAGAACATGGTTGATTCTTTCGCAAAGACACTTCCTGTGAAGTCACTTGAGGGTCACGTTCGTAACATGGGTTTGAGAGAAATGCCACATTTTTTTAGGGCAAGTGGGAGGTTGTTGGAGTTTATGCCCTCAAAGCATGTGTATTAACATTTTGATATGAAATTTAATGAGGATTACGTTTTTCTTATAATTGTTCTATCAAATTATTGTTGAAAGTTTTATATAAATATCTAAAAATTTCATATTCATTAATGAGAATATGATCTTGTATTGACGAACATAAGTTCGTAACTTTTACTTCGTCAGCAAAAGTCTTTCGCGATGACTTTTTAGAGTCGTCGCATTAGACTTTCCTGATGAAACAAAAACTGGTAGCGGATGCCTTTCGCGACCAAAAAACCTATTGGTCGTGAAAACCCTTTCGCGACCAAAAATAAAGTTCGTCGCCAATTTTTTTTGTCACGAAATGTTTTCAGTGACCAAATTTTACATTACAAAAATGCTGTAATAATAAATAATATCACCTGTAATAACAATTAACATCATCAGAAAGTTTATCAAACCTGAAATTTTCTAAGAAATATATATACATATCATTAATGTAATAGTTCATTACAAAATTCCTGAATTATAATTCATTATAGGATTTGATTCACAAATGTATCCAAAGAAAAATAAAGAAGAATGCATGTGATCTAGACCCGGATCATTGATATGGATAGACATCTTAGTGAAAGTGTTTTATATAATGAGATTATATATGACTGGACTGATGTGAATTAATATTTTTATCAACGTATCGTTTATCATAAAGATTTAATTCACATCAATTCGATTATCATATGTAGATCAGTCTGAATCCTGAGGAGTAATGAACTCATATGCATGTCTAATGGATCTTTTGATTCACTCATTAAGGTTTGTTTGGAAAACAGGCTAGTGACTTTTATTTTAGAGATTCAGTGATATGGATGGCTGGGAACATGACTTACAAGATTTGGAATCCAAATTTTTCTAATGAATCGTATTTTTTTCCTTAAGTGTTAATTCTGAAACTGAATGGTTGTTGAGCTCAAATTTATAATAAGATTATAAATGAACCATTCACTAGTGGATTAATGATACTTAAAGATCAAGAGGTAATTGGAAGGGTAAAACAGTAATTTTGATCAGTTCTAATTTACGAACCAATAAGTAGAGGACAGAACTACGTAAAATAATTATATTAGTGGATTATATGAGAATACTCTGTAAATACAATCTGTAATCTCTAAAAGTGTAATTTCATATTTATAGTGGAGTAATAATGAAATTAATAAATTAGATTATTTAACTAAAGAATTTAATTAATAATTTGGTTTATTGAAGCTTAGGATTATAGGTCATTGGTCCCCACATCACCTCTGTATTACGCAGTCTAGGATGTGAATATTTCTAGACATGAGAAAATGACTTACTTGCAAAGGAATTTTTATTCTGAGCAAGTACATAATTATGAGATGATTATGTGTGATTAATTAATTAAAAATTAATTAATTAAATTAATTTATATATAAATATAATTTTTGGAATTAATATATATATATATAAATAATTATTGATAAGTGATACAAAATATATAATTTATGAAATTAGATAATTAAATTATTATTAGATAATAATTTGGATCAAGTAAATCTGTTATTTATGAAATAACAAATTATTTAGTTGATAGGGATAATCAGATATGTTAATTTTGAATTAACAAAAATCTAGATATTTAATTTGATTAAAATAAATATTTAATATGCAGTAATTGTCACGTGTCAATCAATGATTAGGTATCAAAGATTGACATGGACTAATGTACTGCCATGTGACACTACAGTAGTGGGTTGCAACACTAGAGTATCACATGGCACTACAGTGGTGTCGTGAGGCACTATGCTGTCTCACGACACATTGCAGTGAGGCACTGCAGTTGTGCACAATAGTAGTGGGTCCCACTACTATTGACAATTTTATAATTAAATATTATTTCAATTACCCCAAAATATCTTATATGTCATTATCAAAAAAAATATACAGATATTATTCTGATGGCCTAAGATATTCAAAAAAAAGTTCAATCAGTTGAATCAATCGTTGAATGAGTTGAACCAGTCCATCAATCAATAGTTGAGAAAAGAACACAATTCTAAAAAAAATATTTTTTTCTACGATTAAGAGTTAATCAAATTCTCTAAAAGAATCACCATCATACTCTTTTGGAGAATCTTCTCACAAAAGTAATTCTCAGTAAAATCTCTAGATCTCATGTGTTGAGCACATCTAGACACAGAAAAGTGTCTTCGTTATATTCTACGTGCCGACACACTTCCTAGTGCGTTGAGGATTGATTTGGAAGATCTTGGTATGTATCTCGAAGTCTGCTGATCGTTGGAACGATTTCATGGGAACAGAGAATCGATTAGTTTCGCGAGAATATTTGATTTAGACTACAAGAGGTATATGATTCCTGAACTTGTATGTTATTAATTTAATATATAAATATATAATGAATCCTAAGTGATTGAAAAGACTACAAAAGGTATATAATTCCTAATCGTAGCATTGCGCGATTTTGTTTAACTAAATGATTTAATTTTTATTAAAAAATTAATTTTTAAAATGATCATGCGCCACACGCTTCTGCGACACACGCGTCGTGACGACCAACAAAGTTCTCATGTGTCTCTTTAACCAAGTATAATGTACAAGTTTAGAAAACACAAGTTTGACTTGAATAGCACAAATGGCATCAGAATGAAAAACCTGAACAGTCCAGAGAAGAAAATCCTCCTAAGAAGAGGCTGAACAAACCAGATTGCATCTCCTGAATAGCTTCATTAATATATTATGAATAACAGGACATGTATAGAATAAGTGAGCCACAGACTCACACCCTGAAGCATAGAAAACACAATCTAACCATGTTGAACTGCGCCAATAAGAGATCATATCCTTGGTTGAAAGCTTCTTTAAGCAAGCACGGCATCTATAAAAAAAGCATTTAGGAATATTGACCTGCAAACCAAACAATAGGAGCCCAAAATACCTTCCGTTGATGCTGAATCAAACACATTTTTCTTTACTTCTTGAACACATTTTTTTGTACATTTTGACAGATTAAATAACTTACACGTCGTAACATGTATATTTTTTTAAAAAATTTATTGTTCTCAAATACTATTTGTTCATATAAATAAAAGTTTCAAAAAATGCAATTATTTGTAAATAAAAGTAGAAAATAATATTATAACTTTTATAAATCTTACTTACTGAAATTTCTCCAAGTAAATTAATTATATTAGAAGAACATATTCAACACGCTATATATTATACATTTTTTAGTTTGATATTTTTTATTATATTTTATATGTTTAAAATGAATTACAAACATATTTTATCTTTTTTAAATTGATTAATTTTTTTCACAACATGAAATAACTTCAAAGATTAACCAATCTAAAAATAAAACTAAAACTAGGAATAATATAAAAATAAAATACTTCTCGTTAAGAAATACATACCATTATGAGAAATAATACAAATAAATTAAAATAATTATGCACAATTAATAAACTCAAATGGTAATTCAAAAACAGTAAAACATAGAATTGATTATCCAGAAATAATTCTCATTCTCATTTCACTTTTAATTTAATATATTAAATATTTATGTGGATTAGATTCGAGAATGCGACTTGCATGTTATATATAAAATTAATTATGCAGTGACAATAAAGAAATTCAAGAATATAAATTTAGTTGTTTTGTAAACCGGATGTTTTTTAATGCGCAAACATAATGCATATAAAGTAAGATGTGTAAAATTATAAATTTGATACTTAAAATTATATCATATATTGATTGTATTGCTCTTTGACTTGCAATATATTAACATCTAATTTTTAATATACTAAATTTCTTTTAACTACATAATAACAATTTCAAATCTAATAAGCAGATTTATATTAACGGGAAGACAATTATTCCTGGCATAAAAAGGATGGCAAAAGTCAACTTTATTAGCATTAATGTTCCATTACATAATATTATAAAAATATTTAATCTTATAAACTATTTAAATAAGAAAAAATGAAACGTTTAATATGTATTATAGTTTGAAGTGTGTAAAGTTAAAAAATTAAAATGATATGCTTATATTATTTTAATTTTTTTCCAAATTATAATTTTTATGGTAAATATTCAACCTCCAATTAGCACCTTTTCCATATGGATACCCAAACTTTTTCTAGGCAACTGAGAAGCTAATATAAATTGTGAGAGAAAAATTGAGAGATCTACTCTTTGAGAGAGAAACTTTGTAAGAGATTCAAATATCTCGACCGGGCTACATTGTCAATGCCTGATTGGCACCATAAGTTAATAGGGTTTGTAAAGATTTGGTCTTCACCGTTAAGAAGATTGTTTGAGAAAAACTTCAATGGGGGATCCTTAGAGCGTGTGTTGGGCATAGTGCCATCAAAGCATGTGTTTAGACAATTTTAATATGAAAATAATGAAATTACATTTTCTTATAATTATTTTAAATTATTATTAATATATATATATATATATATATATATGTATCTGAAAATTTCATATTCATTAATGAGACTATGATCTTGTATAAGTACGAGATGATTAAAATAACATATAATAAATAAAATAGTTTGTAACATATTAAAATATGAAATCTTTAATGAATAGTTGCTAGTACAGTTCACTAAGCATTATGAATTCATGTGATCTATATCCGGATCACTGATGTGGATAGACATCTTAGTGGATATATTTTATATAGTTAGATTATATAGGACAAGACCGATGTGGATTAATATCTTTATTAACTTACTGTTTATCATAAAGATTTAATACACATCAAAACTAATGATCATATGTAGATCAGTCTGAATCTTGAGTAGTCATGAACTTATATACCTGTCTATTGGATATTTTGATTCATTCGTTAAGATTTGTTTGTAAAACAGACTAGTGACTGTTATTTTGTAGATTCAGTGAAATGGATGGATGTGAACATGATCTTACAAGATTTGAAATTCAAGCTTTCCTAATGGATCATATATTGGTTCGCTTAAGTATTAATTCTAGAACTGAATGGTTATTGAGCTCAAAATTATAATACGATTATAAATTGGCCGTTCAGTAGTGAAATTAATGTACTTAAGGATCAATAGGTTATAAAAGGGTAAAATGATAATTTTTACCAGCTCTAATTTATGAACCAATAATCGGATGATAGAACTACATGAAGTGATTATATCAATGGACTACATGAGAATACTCTGTAAATATATTTTGTAATTACTAAGAGTGTAATTCTATATTTATAGTGAAGTGATATGAAATTAATAAACAAGATTATTTAATTAAAAAGTTTAATTAATAATCTGGTTTATTGGAGCTTAGAATTATGGGTCCATGATCCTCGTGTCACCTCTGTACTACACAGTTTAGTATGTGAATATTTCAGGACATGAGAAAATGACTAGCTTGCATAAGGAATTAAATTTCTGGGGCAAGCATATAATTATAGAGACAATTATATGATATTAATTAATAATATTATTTATTATAATTTTTGAAAATTAAAAATAAATAATAATATCAATTAATTTAATGTTGATCGATTAGTAAGATAGAATATTTGATTTATAAAATTAAATAATATTAAATCATTATGAGATAATGATTTTATTTGGTTTATCTAATATGTTAATTAACAGATATGATAATTGATTAGGCAATCATATAAGTTAATTTAAATTAACTGATATCTAGATATTTATCTGATTAATACAAATTATAAATTATAGGATAGTCGTCACGTGGCATATTAGGCTGTCACATGTCTATCTCTGATTTTTAAATCCGAGATTGACATGAGTTACTGTAGTATCATATGACACAGTGTAGTGCCACACGGCACACTTCAGTGCCATGTGACACTGTAGTGTTGGCTCAATTGTAGTGGATACCATTGCAATGGAACGTTGCTAATTAATTTATTATTTTATAAATCCCCAAAAATCTGATGAGACTTGACCTAGAAAAGATATATAAATATTATTATATTAGACTCAGTGTGAACAACATGATGATTAAAGGTTAATAAAAAAACTTGTGAGTTTTCCTAATTTTCTCTCAGAGTTTTGTCTCACAATAGTCTTTTTCCAAAATCTTTAGATCTCATGTGTTGAGCAAATCTAGAGACATAAAAAGTGTCTTTGATTTATTCGACGTGTCCACACACGTTCTAGTGTGTTTGAGGATTGACTTGGAAGATCTTGGTGTTGATCTTGCAGTCTGTTGTTCGTGAGTTTACAAGTTCGTTGTTTGCAATGATGTTTGATAAGACTACAAGAGATATGACTCTCATATGTGTATGTCTTTGATTTAATGTATAGATATATAATGGATCTGATGAGAAAATGTGTTTTTCATTAAAAGGTTTAATTTTTTTTATTTGGAAATTGTGGGGTCGCAATTATTTTTATTTTCAATCGATAAAAGTTTAAAAGATTATTTCTTTTAAACCACCACGCCTCCGTCGCGTGATGCCGTCGATTCCAACAAATGGTATTAGAACGATCTTTATATACATACATTAAAAATTGTGTGGGTGTTCTTGCATTATTCATTAAATATTTCAATATGTATGAATGAATGGATGGTTATATTTATTGAATGCATGGTTGAATGATGAAATGTTAATTGTGTGGTGACTTTTGGGTTTAGGTACTATTCTTTATTTTTCTTAGATCTTGTATAAGTCGTTTTGTGGCATAGGAATTTTTGTAATTTTTATTCTGAATATTATGTTATAATAATTATGTACGCGAGAAGACGAAGAACGCAAGATGAATGAGGAGAAGAAAAGAGAAATAGGGATTCTGGTGCCGACGCCGGCAATATGATCCCCGGCACTGGCGCCCCCGACTTTCCAGTGGCAGAATTGCAGCCGAAAAAATCGGTAGTTGCAGCGGCTGACACTACCACCCCTGACGGTAATCCTTGTGATTGTCAGGGTATGTTTCATAAAAACTCTAATACCGTGTCGCCGCATCCCTGTGATATTTCGCGAAAACCCTAATCCTATCATTTATTCTTTTAAATTTTGGTTTTGAATTTTGAATTTAAAAAAATTTGAAATTTTAAAAAAAATAAAATTAATTGATTTATTGGATTTGGACCAAATTTGATGAGTCAGAAAATTATTTTTTGACTAATCAAATATAATTAATTTTAAAATAATAATTAATGAGATTATTTAATTAAGAAAAATATGTTATCCTAATCAAGAGGGTTCTCATCAAAGCTTGAAATTATGAAGATGGAACTCTAGTGGAGAATGAGCTAGTTTGGAAATATGTATTCTTGAAGTTCATTTTGTAATTTTTTTTCAAAGATTGAAATTTAAAAATACTCAATAGTCACTCAAATCATCATTATTTATTTAATTATTTAAATATATGTTTATTGAAATGATTGATAACATGACCATACATTAGTCAATCGTATGTCATATATGAAATCCCACAGAATTTTATTTAATCATGCATCTCATTAGTAGAAACATGGTTAATTAGGACTCTCCTAATGTGTTTATATGAATTATTTTGTGAAATCAATTGCATGTAAATTGCTAAATTGTATTAAAGTTTGATGAATGTAAAGAATTAGTTTTTATTAGTTCACCTAATTTTCAGTTAGGCTCTTTAAAAGGTTAAATGAACTTAAACCAATAAGATTAGATTAATAATTAATTTTACATTTATAGGGTATTTTAACTAGTAATTAATTTGAAATTAATTGATTAGTTAAAATAGAAACACATCCATTATAAAATAGTGAATGAGAGAAGGTTGACATGTCAATATAACTTATGGTCTCCATTATTAGTACAACACCGTGAGATACAGTGAGGGTCTCGAGATGGCTTTGTTTTCATTCCTCTAATGAAGGTTTCGAATTGTATCAATATCAAAGTTGAACTTCTTAAGAAGATAGGACTAAGTGATGTAGTTTAGACTTGACTTACCCTAAGGTGGTATATTCTAAATCAAATCATGAAATATGAAATAATGGATTATGCTCACAAAACCACAATTAAGCTTTGAGTGGATAGTTGTGACTAGACCAAATAAGCGATATCTTATTATTAAAAGAGAAAATATGAGATATTTGAAGTTTGAATAAATAATGATGAGAATGTCTCATAGATAGTTTAAAATTAATATGACTGACCGTGGTGGCACATTAATTATTAGGTTGTCTTATCGTGGATTAGTAATTGATATGTTGCATTCATGCATAACCTTTACTTCTCAAATTTATTGATATTTATTTCAATTATATTGAATTATGTATCTTCTATTTTTCAGTTATTAATGTCTTCCATGGGCAACCTTACTACTGCTTTACTTACACTTGAAAAACTTAATGGTGATAACTTTATAGGATGGACGTCGAATTTAAATTTGATGTTAATATCTAAGAACCGCAAGTTTGTTCTTACAGAATAATGTCCTAAAAAGCCAGCTGCCAATGCCTCTAAGAATGTTAGGGACAAGTTTGATGCTTGGATTATGTCCAATAACAAAACTAAGTGCTACATGCTTGTGAGCATGGATGATGTTCTGAGAACCAAGCATAAAAGCATGGAAACAACCTATGAGATTATGGAATCTCTACAGGCGATGTTTGGACAGCAGTTTGATCAAATTCGTTATGAGGCTACTAGGAGTTACATGATGACTAAGATAAAGAGAGGTACTTCTGCACGTGAACATGTTTTTAACATAATGAATATAATGCATGAGGCAGAGGTACATGGGGCTACCAGTAATGAGCGAACTCAAGTAACAATTATACCTTAACCGCTCACACCTTCTTTTTCTGCGTTCACCACCAACTATGTTATGAAGAAGTTGAAATTCAACATGACCACCTAATTGTACAATGAACTACATATTTTTTAGTCACTCAACAAGAGTATGACCAAAGAGGGCGAGATAAATGTTGCTGAGCAAAAACCTTCTTCCAATGTTGTTAAGAACAACAAAAGAAAAAAGAAAAATGGTAAGGATAAGACTAAGAACAAAAGAGGAAAGAAAGCCAAAAACTCACACAAGGCCAAGAAGAACAAATGGGACGTCAAACCCAAATGAAATTGTTTCCACTATGGAGTTGAAGGTCACTGGAAGAGAAACTGTAACAAGTATCTCCTCTGAGCTGAAAAAGAAAAGTAAATGCAATTTACTTGTACTTGAAGCTTTTTTAGTCGAATATGATTTGTCATCCTAGATATTGGATTCATGAGCCACTAACCATGTATGTTCTTCTTTGTAAATGCTTGATTCGTCAATGGAGTTGGTTGATGGTAAGGTGATAATGAGAGTTGGTAATGATGTGCTCGTGTCAGTAAAAACATTGTGGATAGTCTGTTTAAGCTTTGGAATAGTTTTCTTGTTTTGAGAAATGTTTATTTTATTCCTGGTTTTTTGGGAAATTTCATTTCTTTATCGCATTGCATGAATAATTATTTGATATTATTTTATTAATAATCAGTTTATTATTTCGAAGAATGGATTCGATATTTGTCATGCAAAAATTTTGAACGGACTGTATATACTTGAACCGACTAAATGTGCGTTAAATAATTCAGAATCGTTTAAAGTAGCAAATCATAAAAGTAACAAACGACAAAGAGTTTTTCATGATGATGACAAGTATCTATGGTATCTTAGGTTGGGACATACTAATCTAGATTGAACCGGTTAACAAAGCATGGTGCTTTGAGAGAACTAAAAGTTGGGACTCTTCCAATTTATGAATTTTGTCTAGAGAGTAAAATGACCAAGAGACCTTTCTCTGGAAAGAGTCAAAGAGCCAAAGAAGCACTTGAGCTAGTACATAGTGATGTCTATGAACCGATCAATGTATAACCTAAAGGTGGATATGAGTATTCCGTCACATTTATTGATGATTACTCTAGATATGGTTATACTTACCTAATGCATAGAAAGTTTGGAACTTTTAAAAAGTTTAAATACTTCAAAAATGAAGCTAAAAGATAATTAGATAAATCTTTGAAAACACTTCAATCAGATCGAGGTGGTGAATACTTGGATTTAGAATTCAAGGATTACCCGCTGGAGTATGATATTTTATCCCAACTCACAGCACCTAAAATGCCACAGCAAAATAGTATTTTAGAAAAGAGAAAATGAATCTTAGTGGATATGATTTGGTAGATGTTAAGTTATTCACCACCACGACTCACATTATATGGATATGCACTTCAAACAATAACCTACATTTTGAATGTAGTACCTTCTAAATCTATAAGCAAAGATAACTTTAGATTTATTAAATGACTTCAAATTTAGTTTGCGTCACTTTCATATATGAGGGTGTCCAGCTCATGTTCTTAGACCCAAGACTGAAAAGTTAGACTCAAGGTCTCAAGTGTGTATATTTGTTGGCTATACTCCAGAAATAAGAGGTGAGTACTTTTATAATCATAAGGATCAAAATGTGTTTATATCGACAAATGTCACTTTCCTTGAATACGACTATATGAAACATTACAAATCTCAGAGTAAAGTAGTTCTTGAAGAGTTACCATCTGATGAGATCAGACCACCTTCATCAGTAACTGATAAATGACAAACCATATAAACCAATGTTCATATTCCGGAAACCTCGGTGCAACGTCATAGTGGGAGGGTTGTAAGACAACATATTCGCTATGAACTAAAGACATATGTCTTAGTGTCTAACACTGATAAGGATGATCCATTAACCTTTAAAGAGGTGATGAAAGATCTTGAAAAGGAATGGCAAGATGCCATGAACCAAGAAATGGAATCGATGTATTCTAATTATGTCTGGGAACTTGTAGATCCACCTGAAGATGTGAGGCTCATTGAATGTAAATTGATCTTCAAGAAGAAAATATGTGCAGAAGGGAAAATAGAGACTTTCAAGGCATGGCTGGTAGCCAAAGACTATACACAAAGGGAAAGAGTTGATTATGAAGATATGCTCTCCCGCTGCCATGCTAAAATCCATTTGCATCCTTTTATCCATAGCCGCTAGTTTTGACTATGAAATATGACAAATGGATCTCAATACAGCTTTTGTGAATGTCTCTCTTGAAGAAAAAATATATATGATGCAACCAGAAGGGTTCGTGAAAAGGGGGAAAGATAAGAAAGTATGCAAGTTGATTAAATTCATTTATGGATTAAAGCGAGTATCAAGATCTTGGAATCTAACTTTTGGTGAAATTATTAAATCGTATGGCTTCGAGCAAAATGTTGATGAAGTTTGTGTTTATAAATACATCAAAGATAAGATAGTGATTATCTTAGTTCTTTATTATGTAAATGATATTCTACTCATTGAGAATAATATAGAAACTTTGTCGAAAGTAAGCAAGTGGTTAGCTGAAAAATTTCAAATGAAAGATTTGGAAGATGCGAGATATGTTCTAGGCATCCAAATCTTAAGAGATGAAAAGAATAAACTATTGGAACTTTCTCAGGTATCTTATATTGATAAGGTGCTGAAGAGATTCTCTATGAAAAAATTCAAGAAATGTCAACTACCGACCAGACATGGAATTGTCATTTCCAAGGAGCAGTGTCTTAAGACACCTCGAGAGGAAGAGGATAGGAGAAAGGTTTGTTTTGCTTCAGCTGTTAGTAGTCTCATGTATGCAATGTTGTGTACGAGATAAGATATATGTTATGCAGTAGGAATTGTCATTCGTTATCAATCAAATCTTGATTTAGAACATTGGATTACGGTAAAACACATTCTCAAGTATCTTCGGAGAACGAGAAATTATATGCTTGTTTATCCGGGTGGAGACCTGAACCCTACTGGTATACTAATTCTGACTTTCAATCAATAGGGACAGTCGAAAGTCAACATCTGAATCAATATTCACCCTAGGTGGAGGTGCTGTAGTCTGGAGAAGTATTAAATAATCCAGTATTGCAGATTCCACTATGGAAGCCGAATATATAGCGGCTTATGAAGCTGTAAAAGAAGCAGAATAACTCAGAAATTCTATACTAATCTGGAAGTAGTTCCAAATATAGACAAGCCACCGATCTTGTACTGTGACAATAGTGGGGCGGTAGCTGATTCCAAAGAACCGAGGATTCACAGGAGGGGTAAGAACATTGAGAGGAAATATCATCTTACAAGAGAGATCATGCATCGATGTGATGTGACTGCTATGAAGATAGCGTCAGATCAGAACCTGACTAATCCTTTTACCAAGACACTTCCTGTGATGTCATTTGATGGTCATGTGCAAAATATGGGGTTGAGAGAAATGCCACATTTTCTTTAGGTCAAGTGAGAGATTGTTCGGCATAGTGCCCTCAAAGCATGTGTTTAGACAATTGTTGAATAATTTATATATATATATATATATATATATATATATATAT